>JAPYZK010000158.1:0-35985 GCA_030522785.1 Platygaster equestris
TTGAAAATTTGTACGAATTTTCTTTGTATTTTCAAGTATTGTATGACTGTGTTTTGGAATTTGTAAATACGTACTTTTGTGAAATTATGCGAAATTCTGGAACATTGCGGAAAATACCAATATATTGAAATTTTCGCAGCTTTTTCAATGCAATTATTATTTAATTGAATAATTTTAAATAACTTCAATAATTCTCGAGAAACCCTATAAATTGTGATTCGGAAAATAACCGAAATTCTGAAAATTCCAAAAAAATATCCAGAGAACTTTCAAAACCCTCAGATATTCAAAATACTACATTAATTATTAAGAAACCCTATTAATTCCTATTCGGAAAATTATTAGAATTATAAAAATCCCCAGCTGTAATAAAAAATCACCAGAATTCTGAAAATCCAAAAAAAAAACCTTGAATATTCAAAATCTTCTAGAATTCTGAAAATTCCCAACTATATAATTTTTCAGAATATTATAATGTCAATAAAGAAAATATATAAATGAAATTTATAAAAAAAACACAAACATTCAAAAGATTCCAAGAATTTTTCATCCAACTCTATCGATTCCAAGATTTCGAAAATGATCCGAAAATTTCCCAAAAATCTCGGAAAATCCTAAAAATAAAATCTCGAAAGAAATGCCAGGATTTCCTCGTTTCTATAAAAAATCACCCTCCCACACCAGAAAACGTGCTATCCTTTCGAGAAATCACGATTCGAAGTCGACAAAGCGATACAGTATCCCTTTGTGTTATCAACAAAACCGTCGTTCGAGCGCTGCAGCGCTCGCGAGCTTTTCGTCTAGTAAGGTGTAGTAGCTATAAGAAAGATGAGGGGGGAGTTACGGCTGTGACAAGAGAGAACGAGAGCTAAAAAAAGGAAACAAAGAGACGGAGGAGGATGAGGAGCTCGACCCCTCGTTTTCCAATTCCCAAATCCTCGGAATCCCTGAATAATGAAACGGTGAGCTCGAGGGGAAATACTTGGGAGCGTGATTTTAGCGCAATAAATAACCGAAAAAACCTACCTACCTACTACCTACTACCTACTGTAATTATCAACATCAACATCATTATTCCGTAGCTGTGTACAGAAACAAGCTGCAGTCGTGGAACAAGTACTAGTTTTGGTCGTTTCTTTTTGATTTGACGAATTTATAGCGATTATTAGAGTAGGGTTAAAAACAAGCTTTAAGGAAAAAAAAAAAAAACGAATAAAGGGAGAGGGGGAGAAACAAGATGGCCGCGAGAAACAAAGGAGTGCATGCAAGGTCTCGTGGAACTAGATAAATTTGGCTTGGCTGTGAGGAAGCGAGAAACGTGCGTTCTAAGAATAATGATAACGATAACGAATAGCGATAAAGGCGTATAAACACGGGGATGGGAAGGGTAGACAAAATTCCGTCGATGACTGTAGATGATTTCGAGAAATTTTGGGCTATTTCGGGTAGTTTCTAGTATTTTTCGAAGATAAACTTTTGAGTCGACTTACAGAATAATATTGTGATTTTTGCAGTTTAGGTTCGAAGATTTTTGCCGTTAATTTGAAGATGTTTCAATTTGTAGAATACTTTAATTATTTCATTGTTGAACAATTTTCGAAATTGGTGATAATTTTCGGAAATTCTTAGAAATAATGTCAAATTTATAAAATTGAATTGACTAATTTGTTACATTTCAGATTGCAGTTTTTTTATTCTGAAATTTTCATTTTTTGATTCAGGTTTGAAAATTTTTGCAAGTCTATAATTTTGAAAATGTTCAAGTTTGTAGAATAAGAAATGCTTTAGTCTTTTGAGTGTCTAAATTTGTGATAAAAAAGTTTCGAAACTGGTGATAATTTTCAAAAATCTGTGCGAGTAATGTGAAAATCCCCGTAATTTCGAATTTCTGTAAAATCTTGATCAAGGGAAAAAATCATCCTTGACGCAAGAAATGTATCGACAGTTGCCGATATCGCTGCTTATCAATAAGTACCGATAGTTTTCCCATCCCTAGTATAAAAGTCGAACGTGCTTACAAGACAAGGATTCATAGTGAGACGGTTTTTTAGCTCGTAAGGGTTAAGAAAAACGGGCGAATAGCAATTGCAGAAGCAGCCGCCTACCTTTCCGGGATATAAGGGTAGTAAGTTTTCACATAGAACCAGCCTAACGCGATATACATATATATAGGTGAATATTATTGCTCTTAGTACGATTACTATCATTCGGATATTTCGGATAGGCAAAGAAACATTGTATATTATTTGTTGGAAGAGTATATTATTACATCGCAATACATATTTAATATATATATTATATACACACATTTAGAATATTTATTTGTTGATTGAAAGATATTGTACACAGCGATTTTATATTATATGTAAAAAAACGAAAATAGAAGGGAAGGTGTAGAAATAGGGGGAGGGGGGAGGGAATGGAAATTGTGTGAGGGGCTTTTGGGACGGGGGAACTGGAGAGTGGTTTTTTGGGAAATTGGTGGAGAGAGGAAGGCGAAAAGTGAGAATATTTGGATTTTGAAGCTGTTGAGAAATTTTGAAATTAGCGCGGTTTTTGGATTTTTTTTTTCGGATTATTTAAAGTTCAGACAATTTTAAATCGCATGATTTGTAGAAATTTTCCAAATTTTTCATTTGAAATTTGTTTTTTTCTTGATTGTATCTCGAGTTTTTTAATTTTGATATAAAAATTTGCACGTCTTTATGTTATCGAATTGTTGAAAATTTTCATTCGTCATCCCCCGAAAATTTCCAAAAAACACCATAACGCAGTTTCACTCCCTTCCCGAAAATTCGTTGAGATCGCTTGCACTGATTTGTCGAAACAAACGAAAACGTAGCTGTGCCTATAAATAACAGATCGTTGTGTAAAGAAGAAGCATGCATACGTTCTACCAAATGTACATAGTAGGCAATGACACCTTCGGATATAAAATTTTTGTTGTTGTTGATTCGATTGTTTTCGCGAAAAAAAACACCCAAACAGTGTTATGTTGCGATTTATTTGCGCTGCAATAAATAATGAACGGGAAAATACCAATCAATGAAATTAAAAAGATGTTTTCAAAATATTTGGCGAAAATCCAGATGGAAAAGTATGATTTTTGTACTGTAGTAAAATCGGAAATATAAATCGATTGTTGGGACAGAAATGGTGGTAGACTATCGTCCGATGAGCAAAAGGTCCTGGGCTCGCCCCCAGACGAGAATTTTTTTTTTTTTTTTTTTTCTTTCAAAAAACATACTTTCGGCCTTGAATATTTTATATCAAATACCAAAAACTATAATTATCTTTCTTCTCATAATGAAAACCACCTAATAAATTCACACCGTCGAAATAAAAAACAAATATAACACTTTCAGAGACACGTTTCGCCATTGAAAGCAGGCAACTCGGTATTTTTCCGTTTATTGTCAACGCGCGCTGAAACATATAAATACGAGTAGTACGTAGAAAAGTAATAACGATTCGTTGGGTTCAACTCGGGGCGTCGCGGCGCTCCCGAGTGGACTTTGTTGGCTGTTGTCACGAATCTACGACGCGCCACTTGATTGTCTCCGTTCTATTGTCATTTTCAGATGTTTACGTCCTACCGTTGTGCGCTTTTCAAATTATATATTTGAGTTCGAGTCATACATACATACATATATATACACACATATAGATATTATATACTTTGTTGGATTTCGGTGGACGCTCGCGAGTCAACCGCGGCAGCATTTCATTGCGTTGAGTCGTGCGGGACGGGCGCCATTTTGATTATTTATGTTTGAGATTCGGTTACTTCGCGGGGAGCGAACTTTTTTTTGGGCCGCGCGCGAAGCGATTGTTAAGAGTTTATTTCACTGAGAAATGTCAATAAAGTTGGAGGTGAAACCATTTTTTGCAAAATTCCGTTGTGACCCTTTGATTGGATATTGGCTGGTTGATGCAATTCTGAAAAAAAAAACCGAACTTTAATCATGACAAAAAAATAAGGGAGAGACTCGTCCACTTTTCTTTCAGCGCTTTCAGTTTGGATAAAACCATAATATGAAAAACGAGGTATGTTCTTGCGCAGGTGAGTTTCATGGCGGGTGGTGTGAACCAACTGCCGCCATCTTGGATTTTTCATACATATAGATGTATTTTCGCCACAGCCAGGATACAAAAAACGGGGTATGTTCCAAGCCCCGACGCGTTTGCAAAATTTCAACCGAAAATGAGTGAATTTATTGTACATATTTTCGATTCCAAAATGAAAATGTTGAAAATAGACGAGTTCGATTGGAAAAATTCCAAATTATGAAATATTTTATTTTGAATCAAAATTTTTGAAAGGAAGCAAATCAGAAATGAATGTTTTGCAGTATAAAAACACTGCGCACGTTAAAATACAGGTTTCAAAGCAAAGATGGCGGCGGTCAGTTCCAGTAAACCACAGCGCTCGGCTAAAATGCGCATCCTTACCTCTGTGTCCTCCGTAAAACCTGCGCAAGAGCATACCCTGTTTTTTGTATCCTGCTTCCGCCATCTTGGATGTTTCATATATATATAGACATACTTTCGTCACGGCCAAGATGACGGCGATTGGTTTTACCCAACCATCGTTTCGATGCATGAACAAAAACGTCGCGTCGGCCTTAAGAATATACCATGCTTCTTATATCATGGGTAAAACGCAAAAAACGTGGTTCCATCGTTTTTAGAACGGCCGAATGGTACGTAAAAAGGGGTAAGTAGCGGTCAGCCGCAATGACGGCGTCGAGCCTCCTTGTCAAGGGAGAACTCTCGATCGCGTAATTCGGGGCTTTTTCCCACGGTAATTGGATTGGCCTGAAAACGTTGCGAGATGATTCGAAAACGAGCCGCCTTTGGGCGGCTAATGCAATTTCGCAAGCGTCGCTTTTCATGTTCCGTGATGGAGCTTTTTTCCGCCGCGCGCCGAAACATAACGCTCGTCGTCGTCGAACGCTTTGGCGACGTGATTTCGTTACATGTTTTATCTTTGGGCCAAACGAGGGCCGCGTTTGCCGACACCAAGATGGTAATTTTCAACCAAGACTACGAACTAACGATGTATTATAAATAGCTGCTCGGTAGCCGTGATTCTAGTACGTAACGAGGACATTTCAGTAAATTACGGAGTATAAGAGGGGGGTGAGATCACGAAGCGTGAGTCAACATGCTGCTCTCCATGCCTTAACGATGATAGATGATAATACTTGATACAATTAAAGTCACGAGAGGAAGAACGGACAGACAGCGTGTGTGCGTGCGTGCCGTATTTTATTGTACAACGCCAAACATTTACCTGCGCCAACGCGCCTCAGTTTGATCATGGAAATTACCGTTGATTAACACCTTTTTTTGTGATTCCCGGAAAAATCACGGTTTTTTCCACTCTTACCTACCCGATAATTTCTGAAATTCGTCATTTTTCGAATTTTTTCGTAAATAAAAGAAAACTCAATTTTTACAAGTTGCTAACGATGGTCGAAGATTGTAATTAAAGAGTACGAAAGAAGTATTAATTCACTTTTCAAATGGAAAATGTATTTGCCGGAAAAAAATCCTTGCCATACGCTGGGTCGAGCGCTCGGCATGTGATCGAGAGGTCCTGGTTTCCAACCCAGCGTATGGCAAGGATTTTTTCCTGGCAAACACATTTTCCACTTGAAAAGTGATAAATTAATGGTGTTTTCCGTATTGTGAGATTAGAAAACCCAATGTTTCATTTTTCCCGAGTCTGTTGTTCCGAAAAATTTCCCGTTTTCCCCCATGGAAATTTTCACGCTACTGAGGTTGTACATTCAAAACTTGATAAGCTGTATGTCAATGAGATTCGATTTCTTACCAACTGAAGTAAGAAATGGCAATATTATTGTAATGGCACTCAGCAAGATTTGAATTTCCACCCTCTGTAATATAGCGAATGAATCTTGTCATTGTTTGCCTGGAATGATAACGAACGCTGTGTATCATTTTTTCTATTCTAAACGAGTGCAAAAACACGGAAAATTTGGCACCGACATCGCCTTTGGAAAATTGGCACGCGATGCAACTGGTTCCTTGTTCTTAAAGTTTCTCCGCATCACGCTGTATTAACGCTACGTTAAATACGACGATGACGTCAGTTTGCCTCTGCTTGGAAACTTTGATTATTCCTTCGGATTCGCCCTTAATTATCATTTCTCTCCATTCTGACAGTCGGAAACATAATCTTTCAGTCCAAAGGCAAAGACTCTCTCAGTTCCAAAGAATTTTTTATCAAGGTACAGAAGTTTTTGACACATTTTCCGTAAAACCGTAACCTGGAAAAGCTGAAATTTGGCAATAAATCTAGAACAAATATCAAACTTTCGAACATGTCTGAATTTTGACACTACATATTTTTTACCTGAATAATATGAAAAATGAAATTAAAGCAGCTTTTTTCGTCAACAACGATTGAAATTAATGTAAAATCGATTTTTTTTTTTGTATTTTTGGTGGAGGTAGACTAATTTCATTTTTTTTAACTTGCCTCAAGTTGGTAAATTCGACAATTTATTCTTTATTGCATTTTCTTTTGGATTAATAACATTTGTGTGTACTCGAGTGAAGAAACATTTTCAGTGCGCCTTTGGCAGTATAAATCTTGAAAGCATCTCTGTGACGACTTGGGATCTTTGGATCCGTAATCAAGTGTTTTTAGCTCGTTGCGTTTCTCTTTCTCATACAAGACGAACCCCGTTTTTATGATTAAGAGAGGGTGAAATGTAACAGAATGTTTCATTTATTTACCATTTTTCAGCTTCTTTCACGACAACATCTAGGAAATGAGAACTTATATGTCAATAAAACCACTAAAACGTGAAATCTATAGATCTTTGTGTTCATACTAATTATATTCATTACGAATCAAAAATAATATAGCAACCCTTAACTTAAACAATAATTATGGTGTTCCAAAGAAAATGATCTACATACATTTTTGAATTTTAATTCACAATAGTTTACTTCATAATATATAATTAAAATTATCATAGCTGTAAATTTTTTGTTTGGAAAACTGACAAATTCTGATTTGTGCTTTTCATGTTCCGAAATTTCAAGTTTCGAGTTTTTAATTTCATTATTTTCGTTTCTGATTATATAATATTACGAATATTCGGAGTTCTGAATTACGGAATTCGAATTGAGCTAATTCTAGTTCCTCGGTCTTCTAAAAGTTTCCGGATTTCTACAACTCTAAAAGCAGTCGTAGATTTTTGAACGAGAACTTCTCTGAGTTGTGAAATTCCGATTTCACACTTCAAAATATTATAGCTTTAATTTTTCAAACTTTTAAATACTCTAACAGAAACTGTCGATTATTCAAACTCCAAAATCAGAAAATCGGAAAATTTACAGAATTTTCAACTTGGATAGTCACAGTATCATTTTTCGATCTTGAATTCTGAATTTTTGTGTAGTCATATTCCAGTTAAATTTTTTCACGTAAAAAATGCCATAAAACATTTTTTTATCGAATTTCAGAACGCCAGTAAAGTGCAGAAGTAAGTGCATTTCGTCTTTTTTAATTTGTTTTCCAATAAAAAGACAAGTACTACGGCAGAAATTTTCAAAAAATCCATCATTTCCCGCTTTTCTGGGCTAAAGTACTCTATCGCACACAAAAAAAATGAGAGGAGCTGTTGGATGGATTTTGATGGGATCGTATCTATCGATAATAGTCTACCGTAGGGTTACTATTCACCCTCCCTCCCCCTCTCCGCCCCTCTGTCCCGGCATTCAGTCTCGGTTGAATCACGAAAAAAGTTCGCGAGAAAAACGATCCTCGTCCGACTCAGAAATTTTCATCATCCCGTCCAGCGGTCAATGTACATTCATCAAGAGGCAAAAAATCGATCCCCTGACATCATTCATCCCTATCGTTTATCGCGTGACGCAAAAAAATCACGTATTTTCGTACGAGGGGTGAATGGCCAGTTTGTTTTACATATTTTTTGCCTGTATTATTGTAATACCCCCCCCCCCCCCCTTCCCACTTTTCCTTCTCGTCTGACGAAAATAATGAGAAAAGGGAAAGGCATTTTTGGATTTTACAGGTTTTCCGAAGTTTTGAGTTCAATTTTCCCTCGAAAACTCACTTATTTTCTTCAAATTAAATGTTCGAATTATGTTTGGATTTTATTGACCACAAATTTCAGAATTTTGGAATTATTATATCTTTAAAAATATTATATCTTTCAGGCTTATATTTGCAAAATTTGGATTTTTCAAGGTTTGAAAATTGAAAATTTCGATTTCAAGAAGTTTCACTTCGAAAATTAGTGGCAAACAAAAAACAGTTGTTCTGAAGTTAGAAACTGTGACGAAAAAATCAGGAATTTTCAATTAGAAAACTCATCAATTCTATACTACTCAGTTTTTCCAACATTTGGATTTGGCTTCGAAAAATTTAAAGACTAGGAAAACCGAACTCGAAAATGCAAAAATCTTTAACTTGAAAGTTAGTAAATTATGCTATAACACAAGTTTACCCTTCTTTCATTCGCGCAAAAAGAGGCAAAAAGGAAAAATCATCGAGAAGGGGAAAGAATAACGCCGTTGTTTACAATTTTAGTTGGTCATGATGATTGATGAAAGGTTTTTGAATGGCGTCGTTAATCAATTGGTGCCGCCAAGTTGACGGCTGATTGTGCCGGGGAACGGCAATTGCATTACGCAGCAACACGCGGGGTTGAAACTGTTAAAACAGCGAACAAGTGGAAGTGATCGATGTTTAGGCCGACAGTCGCGCAACCTTTCGCGCGGGCTTTTACATCAAAAACCTTCGTCGTGTCGTGCAAGTACATTGCACTATCGCACACTTTCGGGAGATTTTTTTCGGTTAAAGGACAAACTTCTTTATAAGTCTGGATTGAAAAAGGAATTTCGTTTTGCCGTAAAAAGAGTCAAGTTTCGGAGGAAAATAAAAGTACTCTCGGAGTCAATTTTTTCAACGTCTCGTGAAATGAGCGTTGTTTTTTGTGTACTTTGTTTTGAAAAAAATAGAAAAATAGTCTTTTTTGAATGTACATTTCCGAGATTTTCGATGTCGAAGGTTTGGACAAATTTTCTTTATGTCTTTAAAAGTTTATACTACTTCTATTTTCAAATTAAAATTTCAAAAACCGCTTATTATAAAACTCTTGCATTCGAAATGTTGAACTGTTCCGAATTCCGGAAGTTTCGAACGAAATACAGGAATTTAAAACTTGATAAGTGCCATTTCAATAAGATTTAATTTCTCATCGATTCAGATACAAAATTAACCCTTATTCAAATAACACTTATTGAATTAAACTACTTTTTCCTCATGAGCACTTCAAATTAATATTTTATTTCCTTCATCTTTATTTTTAATCCAGTAACAGTAATTTCCAAACCTCTATCAGAAATCCATTTTAACGATGAAACATCGTTTATCCGGGAACCGAGTCTTCAAGTTTCACGATAAAACGAAACTACTTTCGCGTTTAATTTTTACCACCGTCTATTCAAACGAAAGTTGCTCAAAGAGGGAAGAAATGCTCAACTCAAAAACCTTCCATTCCATGTCCAAACGATATTTCCCCGATTCCTCGTTCAAAACGTTGCCTTCCCTTTGTTGCACGTTTCTTTTGTGCCACCTTATTTTCCCCGGGAGACAGCAGTAGTAATGATAAATTGAGCCAGACACTTTACAAAGTCATTTGCCTTCGTGAATAAGAAAAAAACAACTCGTGTTCTCAAATAGGGAAAAAAAACTCTTTCGTGTTGTCGAATGAGAAAAAAAAACAAGTCACTCGTTATCTTGGCATATTTATTTTTTATTTGCATAGTCTTGGTTTTGAGAACTTCTTTTCCCGAAAAATACTGATTTGCAGATCTGGACCCGAATTTTCAATTACGTATTGAATTTTTCGATCCATAATTGTCAATTATATGAATTCTTGATCCTCTGGAGTTATTTTTCTGAAATTTTTAAGAAAAAAACATGTTTCGTACAATGAAATCAACATTTGTTAGTTATTTGTTTAATATTTACTCATTCAACATGTTGGATCGAAAATTCAAATATTTCGATTTTTGAAGTATTTATCAATTTATTACAAATTACGAAACTTTGGAGCTGAATTCGAACTTTAGTATCCAAAATCGATAACTCAAAATTCAATTTAAAAAATTTACTGAATTTTACGTTCATATTTGAAGATTCCACATTTAGAAATTGGAGATTGATGCATAATTATTTGAGAACTCAAAAGCATACAATTTTGAATTTGAAAAATGCATATTACAAAGCTAAGTAATGGAAATCGAAAAAAGTGTTGTTGTCGAACTAACAATAATGATCTGTCACTTAAAAAACAAAAATTTCGTTGACACCAAAAATGTCTCCATTCACAATCAAAGCATTTTTCGAAGGACAGTACAATGAGGAGGATAAATTAGTGCGGCGTTTATTAGCCATTGCAAGTTGCAAGCTCATAAATGTGCAGCGTCGTTGGCTCGGTAAATGTTGGGCGGCGCGTATTATCTACGTCACATAACACATTGTATTTGAATAGTTGATAGAGAGTTGCGAAGCCGCGTGTTAGCCTCGATTAATTATTACTGCACCTACCGCAGCAGCCTTGAGTTGGTCAATAAATCCCGTAGCCTTTTTGCAGGCTGCGCAGACGAAAATCCATCGTTTATGAGAAGATCACACTCAAGACCGAGAAAAATCGTATCCTCTTTTACACTTTTATCATGGGGTAGAAAAATTATCTTTCATGGTATAACAAAGGCTTTAATGTTGACCAATCTCGAGTAGTTTTATAATTGCATGCATTTTTGAAATAAATTTCAAAGTTTGAGTGTAGTCAGGGTCATCCTGAAGTTTTGAGGTAACCATGAAAAAATCAGGTAATTCTGAAATTTGAGAATTTTGCCCTGAAACTAGCCCTTTTCAAAATTTAAATCATCTTATTAATAAAGCATTAAAGCACCCTCCCTTATAAAATCAAACCCTTCATTATATCACTGAAAATGACGTTTATGCCCTTCATTGATAAAAATCTAAAAAAAGGCTGCAGTTTTGCTTGGTAGTAGCCACGTAAGAGTACTTTTGATACTACGAGCTGTACACAATAACGGCACTATTCTAGATAGGCTACAGCTGTCGAATCGAGAGCTCAACGCGAATAGGGAAAAAAGAGCTTTCGCGTTCATTTCCCGATTCTATTGGAGGCAATCGTTTTTCAAAGTCGACGTCGTTTTTTCCGACGCGGAAAATTTGTCGGAAATGAGACAAATTAACGCGCGTATATTGTATACAGAGAGTAATTAATTACGATCTAGTTTGTAACGAGACTCGCGTAGAACATTGTAGATATTTCATATTATAACACGAACCAGGCGAATAAGCACGAGAGAGTCGATTCTTGTATGATAATTTATCTGTAACTGCAGCTGTAAACAGTGCGAATTACGGGGTTACGAAAACGAACGCATGTATTGGCTAGTCAGTGTTAGATGTTGAAATATTTATCGAAATAAATACGTACACGTTGTTTACATGTTGCGTCTTTTTATTGATTTGAGCGACAGATTTGGCTGAAATTTGGTTGTTGATGAGGAAAATGAATTTTTGGGAAGGATATGTATTTTCTGTTGAGAAATGGAAGTTTTAGGAAATTTAGTGTCTGAATTTATTGAAGGTTCTACGAACAGTTGAATAATGGAATGTCTTGGAAAATACGAAAAATTGTTAGAATATTCAACACTTGTTTGTAGTTTTTTAGGATATTTCGTTTTTGGACTAACTGAACTGGTCGATTTTTCTGCATTTCTTGAGACAAGGATATAATTTTTCACGTTTTTGGGATGGTTTGTTTGAATTTGGCTCTGTTTATGACGACGAATCAGCCTTAAAGCTGCACGTACGCGTGGTTCTATTCACGTGCGGTTAGTTGTGCAATTTGTCCATGTCGTGATTACTCGGTTCTTTTATAAAGCCATTTTTCAGTGTTTCTGTTCCCTTTATTTTCTTTGTTTCGCAAAACGTTTACTAATGACACGCTACTGACTAATCAAGAATCAATTTTAGACAGTTTTTCCGTCCCTGTACATCACTTAAAAATCAAAATAATTGGACAAGTTCCAGAAAAGTTGATTTTTCAGTCGAGTGGTGCATCATTTATGACGTCAAATTTTCCAAATTTCGAAATTTCAAAATCTCTAGAATTGAAAAATTTTCAGTATCTCCAAAGCTTTGATACATCAAACATTTTCGAAGCTTCGAAGCTAGAAGACTACGAAATTCTTCAAAATTCTTAAAGACTCAATAATTTCGAAACTTCAACAATTTCCGAAACATTCGAAACTTCATAATGTTTTGAAAATTAAAAATTCTCGTAATTTAAAAATTGTCGAAGCTTCAAAATTTAAAAAAATCATAATTCTTTATTCAAAACTCCGAAAATTTTTGCATTTCTTGGAAACTTCATAAATTCTTCAAACTAGAAAATCTCATAACATTACAATGTTTCACGATGCTTCAAAACTTCGAAATTCTTAAAAACTTTCATCAAAACTTTATAAATTTAGCTTTTTTGAACTTTGGAACTATTCAAAATCTATGAAACTTCGAAAACTTTAAAAATTCCAAAATTTTACGATTTTTCAGAATTTTCCAAAACTTGAAAATTATGCAAAATTCTCCAAACTTCAAAATTCCGAAATCTCTAGAACTGCAAAAATATCAGTATCTCCAAAGCTTCGATCACACATCGAACATTTTCGAAGCTTCGAAGCTAGAAGACTACGAAATTCTTTGAAATTCTCAAAAACTTGAAATTTTCCGAACTTTAAAAATTTCCGAAACGTTCGAAACTTCATGATGTTACAAAACTTTAGAATTCCAGTACTTTTGCAATTGCCGAAGCTACAAAATTTTAAAATGTTACAATTATTTATGCAAAATTTCTAAAATTCAAATTTACACATTTCTTCAAAACTTCACAAAATCTCAAAACATCCAAATGATTCAGAATGCTTCAAAACTTCGAAATTCATCAATTGAATTCACTAACAATTCCCTTCGAAATTATAGGAGAATTAAATAAATATTATAATTATTCAATACATATCGCAAAAATTTCGGCCTTTGTTTCGTAAACAATAAATGAATATTGCCAGGTTTTTTCATAAATATTTTGAATTGCCCTAATGATATCCCATATCCAAAACGCCGAGCAGTCTTCTTCCACGCTTTCGGTCGGAAACAAATGAAAAACTCTCGTTTCAAATAGCCTGCAGCGAAAAGGGCAGTCGAAGAAAAAGCTGCCAATAACACCACAACGCCCGGCTCCGAAGTATCGCATTCGCAGGCTCGTGCAGCAAGATTCAACGCACGCCCCGGTAAAACCAGGGAAATTCAATTTGCGCGGAAGGATGGTCAATTTATTATTGCCGTTCTTGATCCACGTTGTTATTGCCGCGCGTTCAAATGATCCGGGAGCTTTTTCCCTCGCTACTGCGAGCTTTTCGTGCACGCCTGGCCGGGCATTATTGTGCGTTTTTTTCAATTCGTCGTCGACGGCGACCTTTCCTGCAGGACCGTAAATCAGCCAGAAGTGTGGGCTTCGTGGCTCCTGCTTATTTCTGCTGCAGCGCTATCGATCCCACCGAGTCAAGACCGATTGATTTACGCTCGGATCCATCCCTCGATCTCCAACGCCAATTCCCAATTTTTGTGCCATAAATTTCGCCGAAGCCGCGGAATTAACGCTTGAGCAACTTGGAGGTTGTCGATTGCCTGTCGCGAATGTTCAAACTAAGTTGGCTAATTCGCCATGGGCTTGGCTGTGAGCTTGCACTTCAAAGTGCTTTACTTATGTCAGGATTCGGGGTCTTTGTAGGGGAAATTAGGTATATTTTCCATTGGAAATCGTAAAATTGTGAAAGTCTCGTTTTTTGTTTTACCAGCGAATTAAAAAACAAATGTCCAGTGAAATAAGTATATTCGTTACTTTGGTATGTACACAAACGACGAGACCTGCAAATATGAAATCATGATTGTGGATTTCATGCTACTGCAATGAAAACATAATTAGCGAATAATTTGGTACATTGGATTTTTGTTTATCTTCCGCTGAACAATCAGTGAAAGCCGAATTTCAGAGGACAAACGTTCGGCGTGTTACCAAGTTACAACAAACAGTGAACGCGATTCTGAATTGCGAGGGAAACTCTCCGGCTGGTTATAGTGTTGTAGCTTTAACTCGGAAAAACTTGGGAATTTAACAAACAGAACGGTTTTTTCATTTTCTTTATTTCAATAATTCCACAGTTTAGAGAATTTTGAATATTTTTAAAGTTTTAGAGCTTAGAAGTGACGAAGTTGGTGAAATTTTGGGATTCTGAAGTCTGCAAGAGTATTTTTAAATTGTGAAGTTTAGGAATTTTGAGAATTTTGGAACTTTTGAGGCTTCGGAAATTTCGCAAGTTCGGGAGATCTGAATAATTATGGAATTCTGAAGTTTTGGAGGTTTAGGAATTTTACAGTTTTAAGAATGTTGAATATTTTCAGAGTTTTGGAGCCCGTAAATTTCGAAATCGTTAAAATTTTCGGATTTCGAAGTTCACAAGTATTTTTAAGTTGTGAAGTTTCAGAATTTTGAAAATTTCGAAAATGTTGGGGCTTCGGGAATTAACCCCAAATCCGTGATTCTGTAACTCAAAATTTTCAATCGTAAAAAACAAAGTCATGTAAAACCACGGTTTCTGGGATATTATTCAATTCATCAAAAAAAATCCGACAAATTACACGATTCCATCAAAATTTCCCTCCCAAACCAAAACAAATTCCAATTCCCAAATCTCGCAGCGTTGGAATCCTGAAATCATCACAGCTGCGACAAAAACCCGTAAATACACATTTTGACTCATGAAAGTGACAAAACGATTGGCGTCGTAAAATACGACCGCCGAGCTTTTTTCCCGGGGAATAAAGGGGACAAACTCCTTCTCGAAAAGATGACGGCACTCGATAAAAATGCGCGTCGTTCGTCAACGTCGTGTCCTAATCTTGCCGAATCCACGTTTCCTTTTCCGCAAAAAACACAGCAACGACCAAGTGACGAATTTTTTCCTCGTTACGAACCGAAATTGGATTAATCGACGTGCGTTGTAAATTGACGCGCCGATCGATGCCACCGCGGCGTCATTAGAATAAAAATGAGAATCTTCTAAGCGGCCGGAAAACTGGGACGCAGTTGGACAAAGCGGGGACACCTGCAGGACCCTTGACTTTTCACACTTGCCCGATTCCGCTTTTGACTTTGCCACGGGACATTATCCCCCCTGTTTGACGATGCTTAGACGTCAATATCGCGTGTGTGCACGAGAGTTTCCGGGGAAAAGAGACCGCGAAAAACCAGGAACGTAAAAACGGCGTATTTCGATGATCAGTATTTTACAAAATTCATAACTTACATGTTTAAATTGGTACATTTCGATAATTTTAATATTCGAACACCAGAAAGAAAATTCTGAAAATTGAACCGGGTTTCACTCGTTTTTTAAATTTTTGTTCATATTCCGAGGAATTTTAATCCTCTAGAGAAAAAACTTGGGATCCTTTCAAAATTAACGTTCAGAGATTGGAGAACATTCATGGTGCGATTATCTTGGAATTTTCGAGATAATCATGGTCTGGCGTAATATGCGCGTGTCGTGTCGTGTTCGGCTCTTTGACGGCCAGCACTACTGGTCATTCGCACTACGATGACGACGACTATTGGCGGTCCAGGCTAGCTCTGTGGTCTAGTTACGCTTTCAAATCATAGCCGGCCAATTCTCTACTAACCCCCTTTGTACAGAACGCCGCCGCTGCAACGCGTGCGGTTCATTTCGGAAATACCACTGACCGTTTCGATTCATTTCAACGTGGACCATCCGGTTGGCATTGGCCACATTTCTGCCACTATTACAACTCCCCCTTTTCACTTTGAAGCGTTTGATATTTTACAATTCACAAGGCCTGCACCTTCATTACGGAATAACATTGAATAAGTCAGCACTGAAAAGGTCAATGGCATATGACACTTTTCCGAGACCTATAAACTATAAATCTTACATTTTGTATGATTGCAATATTTCCAGTTTTTGCATTTTTCAGAACAATTTCCATAGTTACTTTCTCTTCCGAAAAACCGGCAAAAACAGGAAGAATTTTATATAGTTAAATTTCTGTACTGTAATAAATGAACTGTATTTTTACAGTATTTATACCAAATTCAGAAAATATGAGAATTTTTCAATGTACCTCCTTTCATTACACTTTTTTCGCTATGGAAATAAATTAATGACCATCTAAGCCAATATAATCTGGGGATAGCAACTGTCCTTTTCCCTCTCACGAGAGCAGTCGTTCGGTAAGAGAAAGAGAGAGAGAGAGAGAGCAATAGTATCGCATAATCTCGGTCCGTTTAATGCACGTATAAACCTATAATCAACTTGATCGCGTTTTTTTTTCGCACCACAGTTATTAACACCTCGATTTTCCATAGTTTCTGGTTGCGTTAACTTTATACACTGCACAGAGCGGATGAAATGGTCGATCTCGCGAAAAAATTCAATAAAACGGTTTCGGAGGCCGAAAAAGCTCGGGTGTTGCTGTATTTGGCGATGAAGCGTGCATGTCACTGCATAAAAGTGTGTACTGTCATCCGCGTATTTTCGGCTCTCGCTCGGAACGAACTTCATACGTGATTTTCGCGTATTTTACGCCGCAAGGCGATTTTTTCCAATCGTTCGATTTTTCGACCGTGAAGATCGAATTTCAATTTCACTGAAACTTGATAAGTAATACTACTTCGCTTGTAAATGAATGAGTTAAATTCGACTGATTTCTCGTCTAAATCGACTGATCCAAATGACGAACAAATAAAAATAAAGAATTTTTAAACATTACGAAAATGTCTCATGATTCCCCTTGAAACTCGAATAAAAAATTTAAAAACTAGAAAGGTCAAGCCTGAATGCGCTTGCAGCGAAAATTTTCCAACAAATTTTCCTCGTTTTGTTTTCCTGAAGCTCTTCTCCACGTACACACGAATTTTCAGAATTTATAGCGTGTACGACTCGTCTATAAAATGAAACATACGACGTTACTTTTTAAATTTATCACACTCTCACAATGGGAAATATACGAGCACGGGTCATTTGCGAATAAATAACCCTATTCGAAACAATGCAACTTGTAAAATATTCATTCATTGATAATATCAACGGGGGAGAAATAGGAGAAAAATTGATGATGTACAATATATATTTGCTCCAGAGTTGTCGCGGTCTATTACCTTACACTGTTATTGGATCGTACAATCGGATGCCACGTTTGCTTCAGTACGACTAAACATTCATTTGTTGCTTTCCAATTTTTTTAGAGTTCTTGCTACAACATGATCAGCGAATTTTTGATCGATCGATATTGCTACAATGCTTTGATCGTGAAATGGATATTTTAGTAAATAAATGAAGGAAAAAGAAAAGTCAGCTCCATACAACGCTGAATAATGCGTTCTATTTTTCAGGTTTGTATCGCTATGTCCATCAAAGCTCGAGCAATATTTCATGTACACTAAGAAATTACCCCATCATAGCTTTTAATGGCAACTTTCTACATATTTTCACGTATACACACGTGTATGTCTACCGGTGCAAAATTAACACCCTAACATCAAGCAGCTTAAATTTTATCACGAATTCTGATTTTTTTCAGCATGATTCGACAGTTTTTTATTATAAATTTCTTAAAAACTTATAATTTTTTCTGAAATTGTGTATGTTTTAAAATAAAGGGAGAAAACCTTCAAAAATGTGTGCAAATTTAAAAAAAATCGTAATTAATTTTCGCAAGTTTTCGAAAATCTTCGAAACTTTCGACAAAATGTTTAAAAAAGTTGTAAAAATACAGGTATTCTCAACAAATTAATGAAAAACTGCGAAAATCCTAAGAATATCAAAAAATACGAATTATCTAAAATTCTACAAGATACTCTAAATGTTTGAAAAATTCCGAGAGTAGGTACTGAAAACTCAATGAAATAAAATAAAAAACATTTTTCAAACACAAAGTTCACAATAAAAATTCTGAGTCTGTCGGAAAAACTCTACGAACATTAAAAGTTGTGAAAAACAAATAAAATTCCCTGAATTTCATAAAAATTGCTTACGTTTTCGTTGGTTTTCTCGTTCAAGAAGTATGCGTCAGGAATATCAGCATAGTTCGACGCTGCGGATTTTAACACTGAAATCAAGCAAATATCAGAAAATGTAAAAAAATATAATTGTTATCTTTATTGAAGTATTGGAGAATTCGAATATTAAACTGAAATATTCCCAAATTCTAGAACGCTCAACACACTTTTCATTATATTTATTAATAATGACTTCGAAAGCTTTAAATTGAGAAATACGATTGATAAAAATCGACAAAAAAACGGGCCTTGTACTCGATCTCCAGGGTGGTGTAAAACTGGAGTGATAACTCAATAAGTTCTGAATAATGGCGTTATAAAAAAAAAGTTTTATTTACGAATCATGGGAGATATTCAAAAATAATTTTCCAATGATACTGAAACCGAGTGTATCACAATTACACCTAGTTATCGAGTTTTTTTCCCACGTAACGTCAATTTTTGAAAAACGAGAAAGGAGGCAAAGAAAGCGTTGAAAAATTGAACGATCACATTGCATTTTCCGGTTTAATTCCATTGCGAGCTCGCTTAGGAAAGTCACTTTATGCCTCGTCAAGAGTCGGGTATCAATTATCGTTTGTTTTCAAGTAAGTGGACATTAGTTTTTTTCTCGCTCGAGCGGAAGCATAATAAAAAGGAATCGATTTCACTGTAGTGTCATGATTTGACTCGGCTCGAGTGAAACGTTCGACTTGCAAACGACGCGGAAAATGAAACACGGTCAAACGCAAACTCGTCGTTGGAAACAGCAGTCGTGTCGATTTTCGATTTTCATGCCATGAATATTTTTATACTGCAGAGATCTTGAATATCAATACTTATATCGCGCTCAAGGTGCATCGGCGTGATTCTTTTCATATTCTACAGCAAATTTTGCATGCACTAATATATATTAACGAACTTGAAGAAAAAATGAACAGTATAAAATACGGTTTTTGCTGCTTTTGAAGGTTTTACACACACACACAAATATACATTTTTTAACGTAAAATTATATTTTTTGTTAGTTCATTCCAAGTCTGTCAGGGAAAGAAAAATTGGGGGGAGGAGGGGTAAATTTTGCGAACAAAAGAAAATTTCAGACTGTTTATGAGTACTGAACGCAATTAGAGAAATCATGAATTCGAAAAATTGTATATTCTTCTACTTATTCAATTTAGTTCAAAACATTCTAAAAAATTTTCAGCCGAAACTGAGGGATTTTGGTATTCGAAATTTCGGACGTTTCAAACTTCCAATTGAAATTCAAAATAAAATAGTAATCATTAAAAATATAATAAAAATATTTTTAATGTTATTCGACAATTGAGAATGTTAAATTTGCAATTTCAAAACTTCATTTGTTACACTATAATATTTCCAAATTCTGGTGTAAAGATTGGAATAAAAATCACAACTTTGCATCCACGAGCTTTTATAATTAAATATTTAAAGATAGAAATTTAACATCTTGAAGATTTTTCAATCAAGACAGAGCAGTTTTGAATCATAAAACTCGAATATACGAATTTAACAAATATATAAGACTCAGAAGTTCAATAGTTCGAAATTTCTAAAACTTGAGTGAAGTATATCAGTAATTAGTCAGCCAGTGGAGCATATTATCACACCGAAATAATAATACACATAACACTCGATTAACTTTTATACGATTTTAATACATAAGTATTCGTTCATTTATGCAGGTGTATCTCAATCGATTCATTTGTTAATTTAATAATAATTATATTCAACACACGCAAAATTCACCTATACATTCACTCAAGATCAATCGACGAAATTCAACTTTAGTCGTGAACCAATTTGCAAGATGCGTAAAAATATAAGTCATCAATCTGACGTCTATTTTTGTAATTTCCTGTCAATACCATTTGTATACATTACAGTAACGATCGATATATATATATGTAATCCATAGTTTCGTCGCTTCGTTAGGAAACTTTGTTGCACGAAACTATAAGGTCATCATGTTGCCGGTGGCGCGATGTTGTTAATATTATATCTCTAGCCGAAGACCCGTCGACAGCCCCCTGTTATGTATTATAAATCTACATAAGTAGGACCTCATTCATCAAACTCTCATTGATGTTACAATGGACGCTCGAATATCTCTCTTGCAAGTAGCGTGCAATGGCGAGTTTTCTTGCATCGCTCTTCGAAGATGACACGTTACATCATATCTATGTATAGGCGAGTGGATCGTGGATGTTGCTGAACAATTTCGAAGTCGGGAAAATCGGAAAGTGTGGAATTAAGTACTAGATTCAAGTGTGAAAATTTTTAGTTATATTAACTGGCGATTTCTACTCGTTTTCGTCTTTGAAAGTCTTGATTTTACATATTCTGAAATCGAAAATTGAGACCTTTATCAAAAAATGTCAAAAAGTATAGTTATGTAATAACGTCCAAAATTGTTCATGACATTGTAATTTCCAAAACCGGAAATTTCAAAACATTACGATTTTAATAATCAAATCTTCAAATTTTATAATCTTCGAAATTATTTCTTTTTTCAAGTTTCTATGCGGATATTATTAAATTCTTGTATTATCGAATGTATAAATAAATGGACTTCATGATTTCCCAAAAATTTGAACTTTTACATTTGCGACTTTCCCGGTTTTCCAATTTCTAAATTTCTCAGTTTTTTATACTGCAACTTTGAATTCAACGAACTCACAAATCCCAGACTTTCCCGAATTTAGATTTCCCGCTAGTTTTATTTGAATATATTAAGAAATCCGAATTTTATAGTACGTCTATCTACAATTTCTAAAATTCAATCTTTAAATGAATAAATCTCAAAGCGCGGACTGAAATGTGTACAAACTTTAAAATTATTTAATTGTATAATTTCGAAACCAGCTTTGCCAACGTGAAAAATTTCATAGTCACAAATTTTTTTTTTCATGTTTGTCTACTTTCAAGTCGAAACTTCCTACATACGAAACAATAGTTTTTGTAATTCAGCTTGTATTTATAGAATTTGTAGCATTTTTTTTTCTCATTTTTATAATTCGAATACTACGAATTCTAAGTTTACGAAACATTTATTTTTTATTTGTACGTATTTAAACTTTTGGACGTGTGTATTATCTTCTTGGATACTTAGACAAGATGACCCAGCTTTGCTTGCAGCTGTGATTGCAGCAGCGACTAAGCAAACAATTCGAGCAAGCACGGAATTAACGTCGACCAAACGTACTAGATAATTATGAGGTTAGTCAAGAGATTCCAGTTTTAGGTTAATCGCTATTTTCATCACAGCAAATTAAGAAAAAATCATTAAGAATACAGAAATGTTTGATGACGACCAGAAATAATTCAATGTTAACTTGAAAAATCGTAAAATGGTTCTAAATACAAGAATTACATTCTATCATTTTTATTTGTATTTTTCCATAAAATTTCGTCCAGTATTCAATTTCTCACATAGTAGTTTTTTTGTAAATCAATTTTAAAATTTCGAGTATACATTTTACAATATTGAGAATTTTTAGTTCGGATCTGCAGTCACATAGCTCGTCGAAAATGGACATTTTCCTTCTCCTCCGAAAGTTCAAATCAGAAGATTCAAAAATCGCCAAAAGTTGAAAAATCTGTATAATATATGCATAAGCATACCAACAGACTCAACAGACAAAACAAGACATAACTTTTTCTTTACATAAAATAGCCGTTTTTCATTCGATACCAAGACGAACTTCCATCGTGACTTCTTTTCCCCTCGAGGGCAAAAGGAAATGGATAAATAATCATACGTCTCCTGTCTCTGCAAGAGACTCATTGAAATATATCTATATATATTTATTTCCTACTGTTGAAATCAATAGACGCTGCTATTTTCCACTCGGCAGATTTTCGTTCAAATGAGAAAAGTTCCATTGCAATAAGATGGTATTGGCCCTTGAAAGTTGATGGTGGAGCTTCAGTATCTCAACATTTTGTTTGATTCTCGCTCTTTATTCCCGCAAAAAAGGTCTCAATTTTTATGATATTCTAATTGAAAAGGTATTTTTTATTATTTTGTACAGTTTTGGAGAATCTTTCGAAAACAAGTAAGAATTTGAGAGTTGATAATATCCAAAAATTCTGTTTCCTGCAGCATTTTTAACTTTTCGATTTCGTTTTGATATATTTTATTGTTATTTTAGAAGTTATTAATTTTTGGAGTGGATTTTTCAATTAAAAAATGATACACTTTTGGAATCGTATGTAATAAGTTGTGCAATTTTACACAACTTCAAATGACTTCAAAAAATTCAATACAATTTTTGAAGATAAATTCTAATTTTTTTCTTCTAAAGTTTCTATCAGATCAACTTCATACGAAAGAAAAATCTTATAAAAGATTCGAAAATCTTATCAAATTTCGAAATTCATATAAGAATCGGCAATTTTCGTGACCTCTTCTACATTTTCCACTTCTACCATGTCTCCCATGAGACAACGAGTTTCTTCATTGACAAATCTCATTCATTTTGCCCTAAAACTCGAGTTCTCCACCTCTACTCTCGCATGAAACGTGCACATTTCCAAGATTTCTTAAAAGAGCCCTTACAAATGACTCTTCGCGAAGTGTGTCAAAAGTGCCGAAGGACGTCAAGTTTGCGATTGTTTTCCGGCTTTTCTGCTCCGCTCCAATTTACAATTAAAGCAAAGTGGCGAACTTTCGATGGATACACAAAGTCTCTTCTAGTCTCGCGCAGAGCTTGTTACGAAATGTAGTGCAGCAGCCGGCGGCTAGGCTGAAGTTGACAGGCTGCCAGGTCATATCCTAATACGTTTTTAGTTTACTGCCAGGACGCTTGCTTGCTCGACAAAAAATTATGGCCATCGCGAAAAAATCTGGTTCAACGTCCGATCCTTCGCCTTGTGGAAGGGTCGATTCGCATTTTATTTCCCCTCCCTCTCATTCATCATATTCGAAATGGAGGCTCTTTTCAATCAGGAAAAAGGTAATTTCCGTCCTTTTCGGATCCGCAATTTTTCTTCGTTTTTCAGAAATTCACCAGCCATGAATTACATTTTTCTAGATACATTCCGCTTTTTTTAAAGTTCTAGGGTTTTGGATAAACTTTTGTCCTTACTTAATGACGAGATTGGAAAAAAATGCCAAGTATGAAAAACCACGATAACAGGACTTGTGATTCACTGCAAAACGCAAGTTCAATTACTTTTCTTGCGCATGCTGAATAAGTAGCGTCCGTAGGTTTATATACGTTTCTACTTGAAACTCGATTTCTCCCTCACGTTTGAATGACCGAGCAAGCAAATTCTGGAAAATGTGCTTTCACATCAATTCACCCCGAATCTACATATCGCTTCAACGCAAAAACTCGGCTGACATTTTTTCACCCCTTTTTTCTTTTCACTGCAGGTGGAGCAATCCAGTATTTTGCGTATGTGGCTCGATTCCATTCAGTTTCTTCACTTGGGAATTACGTTTCTACTTCCTCCCCTTTTTCTTTCGTATTATATATCAAACCACGCTTTCCTGCGAGGGAAAAGTTGTGTCATCGAAAAACTTGGGCTGATTTTTACGACTCTTTTTGCACCCGATATCTTTCAACTTGGATCAACGTGGCGTCCAATTAAAAGGTGGAATGAATGTCTTATAATTGATAATTCGAGAAAATATGGATGAACAAATAAGAAAATCCATTGAATTACCGAATTTTCCGTTACTTGAAGAGGGGGGGGGGGGTTTGATTTTGATTAGAAAATTTGGCAAGTTTCCAATTCAAAAATTATTATCAGCCAATTTCGATCACAATTAAATATCGTTTGACCTTCAAATTGGAGAACCCTCTCTCCTAAAGCTATGAAATTTGGATAGTGTTTTTTACCAGTCAAAGTTCTCCTCCATTTTACGAAATACAATACTCCAGAAGTAATGCTAAACAAATTGGAAGTGAAGTTGAATTGAATGGAAGAATTCCGAGTTTTTTCTTGAGACGGGATTCACATATAGTATTCCATACCCACGAGTCTTCTATAGTTATAGCATTTTCCATTTTTCCCGCGTCCCTGACAACCAGCATAATATGACGAAACGAGCCCAGAATCCGAAAAAAAATCGATCCGTAAAATGGAACGCGTTTACTGCTCAGCGGGAGTGTCGATTGCGGAGAAGTTTATTGAGAACAGCATAAATTGTTTACTGGATGATTGTGTACGAAATTTCATTTAGATTTGTGTACAATTGTCCAGTGAACAATGTATGCAGCGCTCAATAAACTTGTACACAATTCTTGTCACCCTCCCTGCTCATCCTGTCGTTTTGATAAACTGCTAATTGGCGCGTCAACCAATTACTAGCCATCAAAAAAACGAATGTTGGAAAATCGCAAATTTTGGGTAAGGCTATCGGTAAATCATGAAAGATTAAGGGAAAAGTTCAATAATGTTTGCCTTTAAATTCTAATTATACTATATTTTCGTATTTTCTAAAAATATCAACGATTTCGATAGTTGTTGTTAATTTATTCATAAATGAATTTTCGAATGGAAAATAATTCAAGATGTTTGGATTGTCAGTTTTTGTGAATTATATGAAAAATTCGGACAGCATTCTGGAAAATTATTGAAAAGTTCAAATTATGCTTTTTCGTTCTCCATATCAATTTCGTAAACGCGAGCTATCATAGTTTTGGAGACTTCGATATCTCATACTCTTGAGAAAACAGTAATCATTTCCTTCAACTGATGCTCCGATTGTTGTCTTTCGATCAATCTTTCCCGTAGCTTATACTTTCCAAGTTTGCCTAAAGCTTTCGACGACTAAACTATCGAACTTTTTAATTTCTATATCATTCTTCAGCAAACTTCTACGATGATGATACTGATAGTTTGTAGAAGATGGGATAACTTTTCAACCGGAATTGGCGAGTTCACTTTTTCGAATAGGAAAAAGTGAAATCCTAACGAATTTTCCGACAAGTGTGTTTTTAGGATATTATGTAAATTGATCATCAT
Source organism: Platygaster equestris (assembly GCA_030522785.1). Taxonomy (NCBI): domain Eukaryota; kingdom Metazoa; phylum Arthropoda; class Insecta; order Hymenoptera; family Platygastridae; genus Platygaster; species Platygaster equestris. Next base: position 25,221 of record JAPYZK010000158.1, read on the forward strand.
CCATTGTGATAATAAATTCATAGGAAAAAAAAGTGAAACAGTTATCAATGAGACTTCAAATTCTTATAAGTCGAGAACTCTTGTAATCTTTTACATACATAAATTTTCGGAATTTACAATTATTCTTGAGTTCTAGAATTCTACAAAATGCTTCGGATTTCGGTACTTATAAATTCTGAATATTAAAATGCATTAACTTAAATGTAGGTTCGAAATTCTGAAATGAAATAAAGTAAACTTAGATTTAGATATTTTAATTATTTATTAAACCTACTTCGAGAAGCCTCCAAAATTCGTGTTTTATCAATGTAAGTGATATACTGAGAGGCCGAAGTTGAAAGGAAAGGAAAAAGTACAAAAAATTCCCGGAAATTTTACCCACAGGAACATGGAATTGAATGAACTCGAGAAGGGCTATCTCGTTGGAAATGAGAGCCAGCGCAAACTGCATGCGAGATCGAAAAAGATTGTCTTCTATTTCTATACCTACTCACAAAAGTTGAAAAGAGAATACAAATTTTGATTTCAATTTTATAATGCTTAAAAATTATAAAACATCACTACTTTCAAAATTTCAAAGCTTTGGAACACCAAAGTTTAAAAATTTTTCAAGCTCATTAGCTTTAATTATTCAAAATTATTCGAAACTTTGGAACTTTCAGAATTTCCAAAACTTTGGGAATCCCAAAACTTAACAACTTTGGAACTTAAAAATGGTTCAAAATTCCGAAATGTTCGATAATTCTCAAGAAATTCGAAATTCCAAAATTTCATTCAAAGCTTTAAAATACTTGGGAAGTTCGACATTCATGCAAATTTTTTAAGATTTCACTATACCAAAACTTCGTTCGAAACTTCGAAATTCTTGGAAATTATATGAGAACTTAAAAATTCGAATACTTCCAAATACTTTCCAAATTTCGAAACTTCCAAAACTTCAGAACATTTGAATTCTTCTGAATTCCGGAACTTCTAAAATTTCCAAAGCTCCAGAATCTCCGAAGTTTCGAAAATTCCAAAACTTCACAACTTCAACATCTATGCAGTTTCGTCAAAACTTCAAAAATTGATGACATTTTCGAATTTCCAAAACATACACGAATTTCTTGATTATACTTCCGAAGTTGGAAAATGTATACTGCAAAAACTGCGCAGTCGAATTTACTGAAATTTGGCGCGTGCACTATTCACAAGTCCACCGGTGATTTAGAATTTTTCACAGAATTTTCCTTGTAAGTTTTGTATAACTATTGAAACAAAGGAAAACGTAATGAAAGCCTGAAAGTCGGCGGCGAATACGGTACATCCCCTTTAGCGTAAGTTGGGAGTGCGTGAAGGTACGTATTACGTACGAGAGCGAGAGCAATCTCTACTCTAACGTGGTCAGCTTTTTCCTTCGATCCGGTTTTTTTTCTTCAATAGGTCATGCTCGTTGAAGACGTATTTTCCGAAATAAGGATCAATCTCAGTTCAATGCAGTTCATACGAAGTATTTCTCCACATTTGATAATCATCTACGTCATATTACAAGTGATAAGTTTTTCCTAATTTTCCTCAATGTACGTATGTGTCAATTGCAATTAATTATAATCAATAGTTGGAGGATCACAACTTATAAATAAGATGTATTGACTTCTTGAAATTTTCAACTTCGAAATATTCAAGATTCCGATTCTTCAACGAAATTTCATAAATAATATTTTCAATTTCGAATCATCAAATGATTCTTTTTAGGCTTAATTTTTTTCAAACTAAATTCGATTTCAATCGAATTTGTCAGAAAAGTTTGAATATTTTCAAAACTGTTAAAAATCCATGAAATTATAACTCATTCCCCAAAATTACGTAAATCTAACAGAATTTCGATAAACTGAAAAGTGAGGTCGGTTAAAAAAAGATAAATACCAATTTCTCTCAATTTAAAAATTTTTTTCGAATGCGTTCCAAACGGAGTTTTCCGAGAATATGAATCTCGAATTCACAAAATTGTACGAAACAAAACATTAGTTGAGAAAATAACTGAAGAATATTGAAAAATAATCAACAATTTAGAAGAACAGTCGATTCGCAGATACAATTTTCGAAGTAAGAAAAATTTTTTTTTACAATTTCAAAAATTTTCGAAAAAATTCCGCGCTCAGCTCAGATTATGTTATGTAATAAATGTGACACAGTCCCAATCAGACAGAACTGTTTCTCGTCAAAAAATAATATCTTCCCCCAAAAATATATACATTTCTCTCTCATGATCATGCATTCATAAATGCCCAATTCTCTACGTATGTCTCCATACAAAATGCATCATGCGTAATAAGTTTTGTTCCGTATTTCCCTAGCAATATTCACAAAACATATAAATATTGTCTCATCATTTCAAGATAAAGGAAAAAATTTTGCAGCGCTGGTGACCCGGATCTTTGAATAGCGCTGCAGCATTCGTTTTCAATTGAGGAGAAACAGCTTTGGAAACTGTATGTGTGCAAAAACCGATCGGCGGAGTCAAATAAACAGAGAAACGGTTTTCCCAGGTCTCGGGGCCGCTCAATTTATTTGTATTCTCGCAAATACCTCGCGAGTTAAAGCGCGGCGCATCATCTCGACGTGAGATATAACGCATACACTTCTTATTATGCGATATCCCGCAGCAAAGTCCGAGTCATGTTTTCTTCCGAGATATCGAGCACCTTTTTTCTCCTTTACGCATCAATGTTGTTTTATCCCCCAACAAAGTGGAATTTTCCATGCAGAAGAGATCGCGTTTTACCTCGATTTTATCCGCGATTGCACGTCTTGTACTGTGTTCGGTGCTTACGTTCTTTCTGTATTCCTTTTTCTTTTCTATTATTTGAGAGGTCGCATACTTGTCCGTCAAAAAAATTAAGGGATGAAATTAAATCTACTGGGGATTTAATGGGGGTGCTGTCCAACAGTACCAACCTGTGAATGTAAACCGAGTATTCTGGAGAACCATGAATCCACGGGTTTCGGTTATTTTTTTCTTGAATTTGGACAGTACCGTCATTATTTTGTCCAATTTCATTAATGCTCCTGATTTGACTAAAAATATTGATGAATGACAACTTCGGAATATATTTCCGTAAGTTTCGAAAACTTCCGAAAAACACAAATTTAGTACAACGAGGATATGGATGTAACAGAGTTCAGTTTAAATTCAAAGCGAACTTCTTCTGTATAAAGTACTATCTTCATAAAATAAGCACCCTATTTTGTAGGAATATCTGAAACCACCAGAGCGTTATTCCAGTAAGTCACTGATATCGCACAATATGGAAATGGAGACGCTATTTCACAAATGCACACAAAGAGCTGTCACAAAGCTAGTCTTTATTTGCATCTACGCGAGGCAAGCGCGGAAAAAATACCCGTTATCGCAATTTCATCATCCGCCAACAAATTATCGTGGAAAAGGGGAACATTGTTGGAAAGTGCTCTCTAAAATGCATTAATTTGGGAACTACTATGCCCCTGACTCGGTCATTTCAACCATGTTTAAACAAAAAAATACTGCATCATCAAGTTACAAACCACGATGAATCGTAAAAGTCAATTTAATTATTGGCGAGAGAATCTGAATATGTTGTTTGCGAACAAATTTCCAGTTCCGCCTGACCGCACATTTACATGCACTACTTGTTCTTGCCTTTTCTCGTTGGCCCGTTTTTTCTTCGGAAACTAGCAACGAAAAACAAAAGCTGATAACGCATTTCCTTCAGAACAAAGCCTCCGCAATTACTAGGATCCTTGACAGATTTAGTCGCGTTCGTATAATCTCATCGGGCGCGCTTTTCCGAGGGTACTTGAGAACTGATTATACAGGATTCCGTTTATACGACTAGCTACCGCTGGCCCAACTCGCAATTCCCTGCAATAATCTGCAACTCGCAATTGATCATCTGAGCTACGTGCACACCTTCGCCCCACTAATGGCCGAGTAATCGAATTTTCCCTGCGTTATACATCGGGCGCGATCAGACTCAACTTATAGCGAATTAACCGTTTGTCCATTAACTCGTCGACTCGGAAGATACAGTTTCAACATCTTTTTATCCTTCTTATTTTCATTCACTGAACTTGTGATGAAATCCGCAATCGGCAACTTGGAATGAAATAATTACATCCTAAAACCATCCGTTATCAGGATTTTATATATATTATATATTTTAATTATTCGTCTGACTTACATCTAAGTTTCTCAGCATCTCTAAATTCTCAGAAGTTTCAAGATTCTCGAGATCTTTATCATTGAAAAATATTCAAGATTATCAGAAAGTTTAATAATACTCGAAATTTTTTCAAATTTCAAAGTCTTGAAAAAATCAAAATTATTTCATTATACAAATATTCACTATTTTCAGTATTTCTAAAATTTTTGGAAATTTTACGACATTTCCAAATTTTGACATATTTCACAAGTGATTTTGGATATTCCAAAATTTTTCAATTTCTTCTTAAAATTCCATAATTCTCCGATTTTCTCATAATATTCAAAATTTTCATGATTCATAAGGGTAAAATTTTTACCTATCCAGATGAACTTTATTGGAATGGCTCTCATACACTTTAGAATTGACAACTTCAAATTTATAAGACCTAATTGAACATTTGAACTTAATCATTGAAAAACTCAAAATTCAAGTACATAAAAGTAGGAAAATAAAAATTCTAAATGCACAATTTAAATCACCTATTCGAAACTCGATACGTTGAACAATTTCTAGTGATCGAGGAGTCTTAGACACTGAATTTCAGAATATGGGAATTACACTTCGAAAGTCTGGAAATCCAAAAGTTCAAAACTATAAAAACGGATCTCCAAGTTCCAGGGCCCACCCCTAAACCACACCAGAACCTAACAAGTCCGAATTTCTCTCAACGAGTCATCGAATAAACCAAACCAAGGAACAAATCCCAAGACATCATTCCGGGGGGCAGTGAAAATGAGGAGTAAAGTAAATCGGCGCAAGCGTGCTCGAGGAGGTTCCCGTGGGCTTCTCGGCACCGTTGACATCGCTGAGCATTCGGCGCTCGGCGTCCGCCGCGATAAGTGCAAGTGCTCAGTGCAGTGCGGCTTTCGCCATGTAGATGCGCGACGCGCGTGTCTTGTCTCCGAGATGCACCGGTTCTTGAGAACATCCCCGAAACGATGAACGGGAGCGCGTGCGGCACGACGTTCGAGACGCTCCATGAAACGTATTCGCGATACCACGGCTTCCTCAGCCTGGGGATAAGCGTCCTGGGAAGCGTGGCGAACGCCTTGAACATCGCGGTCCTGACACGGAGGGAGATGCACTCACCGAGCAACTCGCCGACGAATACCGTCCTCACGGGCCTCGCCGTCGCCGACCTCCTCGTACTCCTCGACTACATACCCTACGTCTTCTACCGCAACCTCTATCACCGCTCGCGACAAGACACCTACACCTACTCTTGGGCCATTTTCCTACTATTTTCGGCATGTACTTTTTAACTGCCTACTGCTGGGTCCAACATTTTTTTCGAAGGAATAGAAAGAGAGAAAGGGAGTTAGTTAAATAAAATTTCGGAGCAAAGTTTGAATTCTGCCCTTACGGAAATTCCCCCTAACTTGAGGGTTTACCCTGAATGTTGAGGGGTTAACCCTCAAGTTGAGGGGAATTTTTGTGAGGGTGTACATACACGAATACAACATTTAGGAATTACTCGCAGACAAGATGGAACATTCAAGCTGTTCCGATATAAAATACCATTCACGGATGAAGCTTTAAGTTTTCGTGTGAAAAAAAAAACTAGTACATAAAAAAATGCCCAAATACTATCTCTCTGAAATTTTTAAAATGAATGTTAACTTCGGATAGAGTTGAGATAGTGCCACTCGAACACAGAGTGAAACTTCACTTCGGAAGAGTCGAGTATCTCTCTTTGAAAAGTTGAATTTCAATTTGGATCTAGAGTTCCAATCCAGTATAAAAAAATTAAATTCAACTTTAACAATGGTAAAATTTCACTCTTTTGGAGTGAGCTTTTACTGTTTGAGAATAAAATTTCACTCCAAGTTTAAGTACCAGTATTTTGATTCTAATTGTGATACTGTAGATCACAATTAAGTGTAAAATGTAAGATTTTTTGGGATTGTTCGATATTATTCCAATTAAGAAACATTTGTATCATTCCTCGTGAATTTAAACTGATTCTTCTCGAAAAGGCTGCAAATTTTTATGAAAGTCGATCGACAAATCCACGAATACTTAACAGTTTCCCAAAAAGCCCTCAAATTAAATAAAAAAGTGGAAAAAGACTCGCCAGTTGTCAATTGCACAAGAAAATCACAAAAATGATATTTCTTGCAACTCTCCAAAACACAGGACAATCAAAAAATCACACAAACTCTGCATTGTGTAACGTCAAAAAAGCTTTGGTCCTATTCACGTAAAATCATCCTTTTTAAGGCATTCCCGAACTTTGATCAATCTTTTTCCTGCAATTCATCGTTTCTTCCAGCCCATTACCGTCCATTCAAAACCTTTTCCCGTGTTTATATCGGAATTTGTAATGCTAAGTAGACAAATAATGGAATTCGATTTTCTTTTTACGACTTTTCACGTAAACAAATCCACTTTTCCGGATCAAGTTTATTCGTACGAAAGTAATGTGAACATTCAAAAAAAGGTCACATTTTCAAACATTTCGTATTGTGAAAAATTTCCGAAATATTTTATAATAAAATGGCTATCTGATCTATTATAACTCGCTATCTCGTCACAAAAAATCTTGAAAAATTTTTTGACCAAGTCCAAGTAAAAAATAAGAAGAAACGAACGCGAGCAAGTCGAATTTTCGAACTCGAAGAGTTCATGGAACTGGCCATATGTTTAGTATAACGCTCGGAAAAATAATTTGCAAGAGACTCAAATCCGATTCTCGTTCCATGTATAAAAAAGTGATTGGTTGACCATTACTTTTCCTCTCGCCAACGCGCTACGTTGTCGTGGAAATCGAAAAGAAAAGTTTCCGACCAAAGTATAGTAAAACAACGGGATAAAACAAGCAATGGGATCTAGAACGCTTTTGAATTTCCCACGATTTACAGAAATGTCTATGGATTTCGGGAATTTAGATATTTACAAAACTGAGAAAAATTCATATTTGTTTCGTATAAAACGCGAGTTTTTGAAAAAATTTGGAAAATTTTATCGAAATTCTTAAAGCTCCCTGAAACATATATTTTTTCGTCAATTCGATCAAGCGTCACGCACCTCGCATTCACTCAAGTCACGTTCTAATACACTGTGTCACAGGTAAACTTCAACCAAGTAGCGCACACAATCAGCATCTCGCACCACCTGATGCTCGCGGTCCTGCGTTACATCGCGGTGACCTTCCCCCAGAGGAACCGCGAGTGGTGCAACTCGCGGCGGAGCTTCATCTGGGTCTGCGGGGCCTACGTCGTGTGCCCCATCATTTGCATCCCCCTCTACCTCAGCTTCACGATCAAGCCCCAGCAGGAGCTCCTCGACAACGATGGCAACAGCCCCAAAAGCACAGTCGCCACGGTGGACAAGCTCTTGTACCACAACGTCACCCTCTACTACGTCGACTTCTCCAACGACGCCGGCCTCACTTTCGGCTTCCTCGTGTACAGCGTCGTCATCAAGATCATCCCCTGCATCGCCCTCACGATCCTCACGTCCTCCCTCATCCTGGCCCTGCTGGAGACCAAGCGTCGCCGAAAAAAGCTCACCTGCGTCGTCAAATGCAGCGTCGACAACAAAACCGACCGTTCTCACAGCACCTGCAGCGAAGCGACCGCCAACGCCGCCGTGAGGAAAAAAAAGGAGCGTTCGATTCTCCTCTGCGGAACCGGCGGTGGAGGAAAAACCGAGAAGAAACACCAGAGCGACCGCACCACCGACCGCACCTCCAAGATGCTGGTGGCAATTCTCGTACTTTTCCTTTTCACCGAGTTCCCGCAGGGCTTTTTGGCCCTGCTGAGTGTCACTCTAGGGGAAAGTGTTTTTTACACCTGCTACAACAAGCTCGGTACGTCTTTTGATTACCAAAAAGATTGCTTTCAAAACATTCAGAAATCAGCACACGTTCAAACAAAATTAGCACAAAGACAAGAGTTTCAACATTTTTGGAATTCCCAAATTTTAGAACTCGTCGAATTGCCGAAAAATCGTCGAAAATTGGGACGAGTCACTCAACATTTTTATCAAATACTACAAAAAAAATAAAAACACAGATATAAAATATTAATTTTTCATCGAAATTGCCTATTTCCATACCAAATGTCGAGCAGAATAATTATTCCACTCCATAAACTTAGCGCAGTTGAAATTTTATTGATTTATTCATTGTCTTAAACACGCCTTCGCGAATTTTCCGAAACAGCAATTTTACAGTCAAGTTCTGACGTGTTGTAGTAAAGGGAGACATGTATTGATTGATTTTTTATTCAAATTTTTGAATTAGTCTCACGTTTCACTTTGCCACCCTTTTCCCTATAAATACTCCGGGGCGACCCTTGAAAACTTTTTCCCCGGATCAGCTCCCGAACCAATTGGAAATAAATCAAAACGAATATAAATTATTGATTGAGCTCTCGATGGTGATGTTAAAATTGTTTCTTGCCAGATTCTGTTGGCATAAACTTTATTGTTGGATTTATATCAGATCTGCTGTGATTACATTCTTCTTCATTCCTTTGTTTATTTTCTGCTCGAATAAAAGGAATGGATTTCAATTCTGAAGACGTAAAATTTTTGGAACTCGGACATAAAAATTACGTTTTCATCCAGATTACGATTTCGGTATGTAATTTGTGTTTTCCAGAGTTTATTAATCTAAAATACGAAGTATGGAGACGATTATTTTAAAGGAAAAATTTTCAAAATTCGTTAACTATTTAAATTAACGATTGGAATATATGGATTAGACTATTCAGATTGAAAAAGAATGTTTATATACTGAAATTTGAAAATTGAAGACTCTGACAATGTTACCATTAAGAAATTCAAATTTCGAAGTAATTAACTACGAATTTAGTACTAAAATTCTGCCATGAAACGGAAGAAAGCCGTAAGTCACTTTTTTTGTAAGGTCTATTTTCTGTCACATTTTCGTAAGAAAATGAACCTTACGGCGAAAGTGACTTACGGTTGTCTTTCGTTTCACGGCAGAATTCGTAAGTTCAAAGATTACAAAATATGTTTCAAACTTTACATGGCTGGTTCAGAATTTCTAAAATGTATCAATTCACATCCAAAAATTTATATAATTTTGTTTGGTATCATTGTATTTTGTTCGACTACATTACGAAAGCTACGAAAAAATTCCGTAGTTTTCGAAATTTTGCAATATTTATTACAATAACGGAAATCATTGTAAATTATATTACTTCCTAAAATTCTGAGGGTTCATGGTTCTTTTTTCCGATGTAAAAATTGATAATCAACGAATGAATAAAAGCTGCAAAATTAATTATTCCATACCAGATAATAAAAGTGAGGAATATCGAAAAATAGATAAAAAACTCGGAAATTATAAAAATCATAAAAAATACAAAAATATATGCAGAGAAAGAAATAAACCACTAAATTGATCGAACAACAACCACAAACATTCAAATTAAAAAAATCAATGATGAATCAATCCTCAAGAATATTCCTCTCCTGTAATTCACTCGTTTGAAATGGCAACCAGAAAAGTGAGCAAGACCGGGGCAAATGAGACATTCATGTTTATAACGCGAACCTTTAATCACAGTGAATCATCTTTTTTCTGATAACCCTTCTTTATGTCCCATTGTCCCTGAAGGAAATTGGTAGAAATTAAATTACGTTACAAATTAGAGAATGGAAAACAAGTTTTTTTAGGGTTGAAAATTAGCTTCCGTCCATAAAAAAAAAGTTATCGAGCATACGTGGTCTCGTTTCCGCACAATGGCGTAAATAACGACCATTCATTAACGCTTGGAGAACCGACTACATTAGAGATTTTGTTACATTTCTTTGTGCGACATTTTTCGTCCAACGGTAAATGGGGAGAGTTGAAGAGTACGAGCTTCGCGCGAACGTATCAACAGTTGGTTTTTAAAACCAGTAAAGTCATTGGTTTTAAAAAAATTCCATAATTCCATAATTTTTTACGCTTTTTTTGTTGTTGTGCAGTTTTTTTCTGTATCGACTCTGTGTGATTTTTTATAGTACGATAATTCGTGAAATCATCTTTGATTTTTCATCATGTTTTCATTCAACACACTTTATTTTCCATAAAAAATAAAACGAGGTTTACGATGTATAAATAACTTGACGTTATAGGAAAAAAAGTTTTGCTTCTTCTGGTCTTTCCTTCATTATTAAACTCTAAATTATTGTATCTGACACTCAGCCATAGAAAAATGAACCAGATGAAAATGAATGAGAATGAATGAGAAACAATGAATGAGAAACCAAAAATAATGACTAATTGCCAAATAAATGGAATTAAGCTTCTTATGGCCAATTGTAAGTTTTGCGAGATAAAAAATTTAATACGAGCATCGAGAGCACATTAATTATTTTCATTTGCTCCAGTTTATTGCCAATTGATTCGAAAGACGAGCCGAGAAAAACCCGTAATTAATGTGCTGAGGAACAAAATCGATACTCACTTTTATTTCAACATTTCATTTACTTTTTTCTAATGAGAAACGCCGTTGAGAAAAAAGCGATAAACTGATAAAACTATATTATAGATTAAGAACTGCCTAATGATTTTTCCAATT
>JAPYZK010000158.1:36046-47040 GCA_030522785.1 Platygaster equestris
TTTAATTGCGAAAGTTAAAATACATCGAAATCAATCAAAATAGTTGATAAAAGTTTTTTTCAAATTCAAGAATTCCTTTTTAATTAAAATGTAAAAGAAATTCCCTTCAATACCTAATTTCTTCGATTCATTTGAAACAAAAAAACGTGTTCCTCATTTTCCGAGATGTTTTTTCACGCTGGGAAAGTCACCCTAATCTACAACGCGTAGCTATAATTAGATGCGGTAAATATTTGATCTTCGAGCGATGAGGGTATATAGATATATACACACGGCGCGCGTTTGTTTGGTTCTGATGTAACAGCAGAGAAACGGTTAATCAAAGAACGCCTTAGAGGCGCGAATCGGATATTCGCCGTCGACGTACACAATAACGCGAGCTAGAGGATTAGCTCCTGCTGCAATTGAGCGCAGTCGTTCGTTGCTTCGAGTGCCGACATCCTGCTTTTCTCTTCGTTCAATCACAATAGCACCGCCGATGCGCATAGTTGGCTGGCTACTTATCATTCAAATATCTCATGGACTGTGCACATTCCGAGCGTTTTACGAAAATTTCTTCGGAACAGTTCTGTCAGATTATTGATCCTGCTCACACTTTTTCGAACTTTTATTGCTCGTCAGATGAAAAAAGTTTCTGATGAACTTTTGGATGAATGGAACTCATGGATGAATGTGAAATGGGAATCGATTTTGTGATCGAGATTTGTTGTGAGTTTTTCAAACTTTTGGAAATTTTATACTCCTTCGAATTCACGAACTTTGGGACTTGAAATGTTGGATGTACCAAGCTGAATTATGAAATTTTCAGCAATTTTTCACTATTTCATACTCTCAAAATTCTGAACTTGGATTTTTCAATGTGCAAAATTGCAATATCAAATTATCAAATTTTAATATTTGAATTCTCGAATTTCTATCCTGTAAATATTAACATGTGTGAATTTTCGATAGAAAATTTTAAGTTTGGAAGTATTATAATCTGTGAGTTGTTGGTTTTAAATGTATAAGACCAACTTTCGAAATGTTCTAAATCAAACATTTTTGAATGCAAATTTTTGAAAAGAATAACTTGTAAATTTACTAATTTTTTATACCAAATTCGAAATTTCTCCAATACAGTTTTCAACTTTTTATACTTTCAAGCTTTCACTTTTCATCTCTGAATATTTTAATTAAAAATATTCGCAATCTCCGTAAAAATTTTTTCAATAAAGAAAGGGTATGTCAGAGTTTGGCGAGCAAAATCGTTCCACAAGGGTTAATCTCGCCCATTAATTATACAAATGTCAGTTTGCGCTTAATGAAGGGAAACAAGTTTTTCTAAAACCTTCTCTTAATTTAACATGGCGTGCGCCCGGTTCAATAATAATCGAGGCCGTTGGGGGAGATTAGAGACCAAGCCTCCTGATACTAGGACATAAAACTTAATTTACAGGCTAAATCACAACGATTTTCAACACCTCATCATGAAATTCCCTCCCAAAAATTATAGGTATTCATAATATTATATAGGTCATTTCATGACATTTACAATGATAACATTCTTCATTCCACAAAATCGAACTATGATACTCTGAAATCTAAAGGTTTTCAAGTTTAATGAAACAATACAACAAAAAATTATTTTATGAACTACAATATTTGAGGCTGTATAATAAATCTGATACAGAATGACGCGTATACTTCATAGAATTGAGATCTAGCAAGAATAAGTGGTATGGCACAGCCACGAGCGCCGTTAATTCATGCCGTTCCGAATTAAAGCACGAAATGTCTCGAGGGCTTTTCCCGCCGACCAGCTTTTCCACATTTTCCCGTTCCATCATGAACGCGCTTGACACGCGCTAAGTCTTTTTTGCCAGCAAAAAAACTCATTTGCATATATCGCAATTAACTATCAAGTGCTTTTTCAAACTTCGACTTTGAGCACGCACATAACTACGTGGAGGAAAAACAAATTTCACCACTTTACCGATGAGCTACAAGTATCCTTTCTCGTGTTGGAAAAATTAGCCGGGAAAGTTTCAAAAGTCGATTAAATGTTGGTGGAAATTTACACCCTAGAGAAATGTGGAAAACATAAGAGAATCGAATTACGATTTTGCGTACCTGATGTTTCAAACGTTGAAAATTCAACGAAATAAAAAAAAAATCTAAACCACAAACTTTTATAATCCGAAAGGGGTGGTTATCTAATTGCTGTTATTGCTTAATCGAGTTTAATTAAGAAAAAAATAACAACAGTTTCAGAGAAGAAAAATTGACTCCCCAATTATGTTTTTATACATCTTATGACGTTCGTTTCTTCGTATACTAATTGCAAGTCAACTGTAATATTGACCCTTACGAAGTTAATCATGAGTGACTTATTCGCAAAAAGCACCACCGACCTGAATAAACGCCACATTCACGCACAATGACATTACCTTTACTTCCTCAAAGTTCCACGTGGAACACATGTTGACTCATCAACGATCATCATTCAAGTTTCAATAATCCCCGGAATAGAGGAAATATCTCCACCCTAACGCACGCAAAAACTGATGGTTGACCCTTCTGAATTTTCAGAATGCGCAAGTCATTATTGCCAGACTACTCATTTTTCATGTACACGTCATATATGTCTACACGAGGGCATATATGAGGTCAACTGTGCATAATTGGTCGTTTTTCAGGAAATTTCACTCTACCAAGATAGATACATGGGATTTTATCCATTTTTCGAGGCAATTGTTGAACATGGACGATTTCTCAACAGACATAATTTGAGAAAAACACATCATGTTTTGAAATTATATTGACTAAATCTTGAGTCATAAAATAATAGAATTTGCGCGAACTCAGTAAGAAAATTCTGTAAACTGCTTACTTAAGAGTCCGATCCGGATCAAGCTGTCTGGAAATTCTTACAAGCTCCAAACTGGGTCAGACCCTTTTGATTAAGCGGGTCAGCATCCCTGACTGTAACTGTAAGAAGTGAGTTTTCAAAACATTCCTTGAAAAACTTTTATAAACTATGCCTTTGGTCAAGATATACCTCTATAACTCTGATAACACACCTTTATTTACGACTCTTTTGCTCTCAACTATCAAATCGAATGCTCACTATTTCCGTTGCTGACCCTTAGATCGGAAATTGGCACTTGCAGTTTACTGCAGGTAAACGCAATAGGTACATCATATATATATTCGGTGTATTCGCTGCGGGCTACAGCACACAATTGTCCCAACACAATGTCAATAAAACCATCTTCGAGATATTATGTATTCGAGGCTCGAGGTTAAATATGGAAAATTCAATCAACCGATAGTGAATTTCCGACTGCTAATTCTATATAGTACAATTTTCATATTTACATTAAAGTAAGATTCAACTAATTTCGGTGGAATTTAGAAATTATCTGAAAAATAGTAGAATCTAAATGAATTAAAATGAACAATTTGAATAATATTGAAATTCACCATCAAAATTTTACAGGGACTGTCTCCCAACTCATAACTAATTTTCCACTGGAGTACATCTCGGAAAAGTCCAGTCAAGGCAACAATTTCCGAGCCTCGAATTAATATCACAAGCATCAAGCAAAATTTGCAGTAAATGGCTGCTGCCGTGGTGCGTGTTGTTTGATCGCGCGCGCGAGACACATAGTAGACAAACAAAGGCCGGATGAGCGGCAATCGGCTGGATTACAGTTCAACGACAGTCATAGAATTCGAGTCAAGGCACTCGAGCCGCGAAATTTCGGAGCGTGCGATCCTCGAATGCACTAATTTTACGGGATCCTGTTGGCCATTTTGCGATAGTGCTGCGGTGCAGCTGCGCTCTTTCGGCCAACTCGCGATAATTGAATATTTTAATGCGCATCACGCGAATACTCCGATTATAATGATATGCGATTTCGCGTTTATCAAATGACGCCGACAACATTATAGGTACACTCGAGCGATGACCGCGTTCGGTCCTCCGGGGTATTATACGCTCGGGACAACGCAATTTCCACAACTGAGCATGCCTCTGATTATATTCTCGATGCTTTATTAATAGCCCGCATGCACGCCTACAAATGAATTATCAGTTGGCTTTTCCCCAAAACTCTGACGTGGATGCATTCACTTTTGTTAAAAAAAAATTAATTTTTGCAAAAACGTACCATGTTTTTCAGTGAGTTGATTAAGTAGGATAGTTTTGTATCTATTTTCTAGTTTTTTAAATTTTGGAATCTTTTTTGAAGATCGACAAAAATTTTTTTTTTTTTCAAAACTTCTACGTCTAGCAGATTAGAAAGAAATTTACCAAAAATTTAGAACGTTCACGAAATTTATCAATATTTTTTATAGACTCCAAACAATTTTCAAATTTTCAAAAGTACATATTTAATAAATTTTCCAGAATTGCAAGAATTTTTTCATTATTTCACAAAATGTTCATCAATTCGAAGAATGTCAAAAAAAATGTAGGAATGTTGTATACTCACGGAAACTTACAAAAGCATAGAATGTAATCCAGAAAATACGACTTTTTTTCTTTTTTGGTTAAAGTGTACAGAAAAAAAGGGAGGTCGCTCCTTAAGGGTCCGAAGCGACGAAATTCAAGTGCAATCGGCCCGTACATTGGGGTCGGTCGGGAAATAAGTTCCACTTGGCCAAGCCCTTAATTAAGCGAGCATTCAGCAGCCCCTAGCTGCAGCAGCACTCGCGCAAGAAGAGGGCGAAATTTATTATCGCGAGCCATTTCACAGAATAAATAGAAGGGAAATATAACTTTTCCCATTTTGCGGGCGCTGCTCCGCCTCCCTGCTCCCTGATATTATAATGTATGCGTACATTCAAATTTCTAAGCGAGTTGCGGGCCAGCTTCCTTTTCCTAGCCGCCCCCGAATTAACGTTCAATTTCCTAAAACACGTCAAGAGCAATGCTCGTTGAAAAGGCCGGAAACCGAAGTTTCGCACTCTGTTCGTTAGTTCGAGAGCTTACGCTCGGATCCAAGTTGGAATTCACGAGTTATTATCGGACATTTTCCGAAAACTTGACCGACTTTACAAAAATATCCAAGTTTGTTTATTTTTCAAGTACCCTTTCTGTTCTGTTTTTGGACTGATGAAATATGCAGAAATTGGAATTTCAGGAAATTTTCGATAACTTGATGAGTATTTTGATATTATAAGAAACTTCTTTTAAATAAGTAAGAGTGAAAGAATTGAAAAACCAAGTTGGAAATGTTGAAAATTTTTCAAAAATATTCCAAATTCTACAAAATCGTGGAATTTTCCTGTTCCTACAAAGTGGAAAAATTTTCAGTTCTCCAACTTCCTCCTGTCTTAAATTGTCGAAAAATTTCAAAAATTACGTTAATTATAAAAAATAAAAATTTAACCCCTCAATCGTCAATATTTAATCATTTCTCCCTCAAAAATCGTAATTTGCTCTTAAAACAAACGGCAGACAACAAAAGTTGATGCACAAAATACAATTATATAATTATTTTTTCCTGACCCCCGTTTTTCTCTGATACAAAACAAGATGAACCTCTCTAAACCCCTTTTATATTTGCCAAGTCGCTCGAAAAAGACGCTCGTTATTTTCTATTTTCTTGTTTTGTAAAGCGAGGATCAAACAGAATTGCGGAACATTGATCATCGCGCGTCTCTCGGTCAAACGTTAACTCAGCTTTCTTTGGTTCTTTTCATCTCTGCTTTTTTCGCGGCGCTGCTTTATGTGCACCTGACGTTTCTCGGCCGTAAAAGGACGCGACATGTGACAAACGTTTATTGGATAATACAGCAGAATCGAAAAGTTACTTGGCTCCTGCCGCCGCGCGTTGTCGGCACGCTGATGGGAGCAGTATATTTTCATGATTTTCATAGCGACCCGCTTTTACAACTCGTGTCATGTCGTTCGTTGTTGAATACCAACATGAAAAGCCCAGACGGAAACAATTTTCCTAGGTTTTTATGAGACAAACTTTATTGAATTGATAATTTTTGTTCAAAACTCTACGTAACTCGGAAGAAGCTTGAGTAATTAGAAAATTTCCCGCATTTCTGATACCTCAAAAGCTCTGATTTTTATGAAATACTTGACGAGATATTTATGAAAATTCTTTATAAAATATCTGAATTCCTGTACTCCCTTACTACCACCCACACGTGATTAAACGTTATTAGTAGAAATTTTCGTCTATGAGTACGTAATCATCGCAAATTTGAGCGACTTTTCAACGAATTTCAAACATTTTCAGACTTTCTGTAAAACAGTCAGACACTTATAAATTTTTTCCAATAAATGCTAGACTGTTGAAAATTTTCTTGTAATTTTTGAAAAATTCCCAAATTCCAAAATCTGAAGTTTAAAGTCAAAAAATTTCTATTTCCTAAATTATAATCCTTTCCTGCTTTTATTGAGCACAAATTATAATAATCGATGTCGATGTGCATTGCAGGTGACCTGTTCGACATATTTTCCATGTTGAATTCGAGTATTAATTTTATACTGTACTGCACGATGAGCAGGCAGTTTCGGAAAACATTCAGCGGCCTCTTCTGCAGGAAGTGGCAAGGGAGTAGCTGGTGGCGGTCGGCGCCCTGGGCCTCGGTGCCGCGGCACGGCAGCAACGACCACCAATCCCCCGGCTGTAATATCCCGACCGCCACGACGAACCACACTTTCACCCAGGTCACTCAACTCTAACCCGCGACACTTGAAGTCATCAAACGCGCGAGAACCCTCATTATTTAACAATTTTCGCCCCCTCAATTGTAAATACCTATTCACGAACGAAAGAGAAAGTATATATAATAGTACGTTGCACAGTGCGACAAATCTGAAACAAGTTGACGAGCTTTGAGGCTCAATTATCCAATTACAGGGAAATTCTTATCGGAAAATTTTTTAGGTAGAGATTTTTAATTAGGTGGAAAAAATGCATACTTTTCAGGGACATGAAATTGGGACGCAAATTCTGAGCCATTTTCAGGTAGACTTATCGAGTCATTAATTTAGGTCATTCGAAGTCATTAATTTAGTCATTAAAAGCCATTTATTCTTGATGTTTTCCAACTTTTTTGCCGTAACTTTTGCAAAACGATGCTTCAATTTTCGACTCGAAAAATCGTCAAAATTGAGAAAAGTTACCATCTGAGATGAGTTGTTACGAATTACTTGAAATATTAAAATTTTTCCTAAAGTAAATTTTTCCTAAAATGAATAAATTATATGTAATATGACAGTGACTTTGCAATTCAAAACTCGTCAACTGTATTTTGATATTTTTTTGTCACACTGCGTTTGGCAATTTTTTTCTTTTTATGGCTGCGAAAAATTGAAGTAGCTAGGAAAATTTTTTTTACGAATTGTATGCAATCAATCAATCCTTGGAAATTGTGTGTGAATTGGTGAAATCCAGAATGTATATTGATTAAAATCATAATATATTCAAAATTTTCAAGGATGCTAGCAGATAATTTTGAACTAGAAATGTTTCATTACCAAAAATAACTTGAACTTAAACTAAAAATATTCTTGAATACAAATATTTCCAAAATTTCCCTTGCTCCCCGAATTTTGTATCGGTACAAAAACGGAGAAAACCCCTTATTCCGCGCGCTGAAGCAGCGCTGCAAGTAATACTGCCCCGTATTCTGTCAGACATCGCGAGCGGAGCGCCAACTCTTAATTTAAATTGTAAATAATGTAAACCGTTCTTTTCAACATGGACAATAAGCAAAAAAATAGCATACTCTCGAAATTATATAATTAAGAACACTGTGGATTAAAAATTTAAATTTATAAAAAAATATTCCCAAGGAACAGAACACTGCGTACGTTACAATGCATAACTTTAAAAAATTTTCCGAACTTTCAAACTTGAGAAACGTGACTACAATTATAAAAACAATCCGAAAAAGTACAGTAAACTTTTACGTACGTCAACACGCGTTAAACGTAAACATTTAGATATGAAAAAACAATAGTCCGATTTATTTCGGAATCAGTTCCATTTCATTAAATCGTATACAGTAGACTTCCACTCATAGAAATAATCGATATAAGTGCAAACGCGTTTCCATAAGTGAAAGTCTCCTGTATTCGAAATTTTTTTGTTCATTATCCATGGTCTTTAACTTGCTGTAAATATTTGTCAGCCCACTGTGAATAAATGTACGAGCTCGAAAGTCGTTGTGTTTTAGTGTGAGAATAAGGTGTGGTATGTCGTGTATATTTATACATGTTGATATTATTATAGTGAGAATATCGGATAAGAAATAAGTCGTGGGCGCACGTGTTTTTAATGCGCTCCAGGAGTCGGCGGATCGTTATTATTGTTATATAACGCGTCTGATAAAAACGGTTTGCGATATCCCATTTCCACTCGATACATTTGAAGTAAAATAAGAGTTTTCTAATTTTCCAGCAAGTTTGATTATCACATTTTCAAACTTTTTAAAACAGATGAAAAACCTAGAATGTGAGCGGAGAGGAATTTCGAGTTTTATACTCGTATTTTAGTTGTTGCAAGTTTAGGAGTAGATTCATTTTTTTCGAAATTCCAAATTTTTCACGGAGTGAATTAGAAGTGTTTATAACGGATTTTCTATACTTTTTGTATCCGGGTGCACGACCTGTTTGAAAATAATAGGTTTTTTCAATCTAGTCATTAAGTTAATGTTTGTGGTTTTATTGGTTAACTTTTGAGTACAGTCTGTGGTACTGCTGTTCAAAACAATTGAATTTTTTCAAAAAATTAATTGATGTAGCTTTCAGAACTTTCGAAACTTCAATTTTGAAGTTTTGGACACTGTTCGAAATTATCTAATCTTCGTAATTTTTTCTCTATTAATCAGCTAAAATTTCAATTTGATTTTGAAATCGCATATTACGATGAGTTTTAAATGATTCTTTGATTTTTCCCAATATTTCTTAATTACCGAAAATACAGAAAACTTGTAAATTTACAAAGAATTTTCAATTTTGTTAATTTTTTCGCAATCACCTGAAATTTTGATTCCATCTTGAAAATGAAAATGATATTCTGAAAAATGTATATTTTCTCACGAAATTCGAATGAAGAATTTTCAGACTTATTGTATTCAAATTCCAAAATTTTTCATACGTGTATTTTCTTCGACAGAATAAAATTCCCTTATATCTTCCAATCATCCCAAAACATCGTTCAATTCCATTAAATCTGGAAAATAATTATCAAATTTGAAAGAAATCATCCACATTTCTCATTTCGTCAATCTCTCTGCAATCACCTACAATTTCATTTCGAATACAAAATAAAGAACCGTTTAAATTTTCATACGAAATAAAAAATACGGTGTCACCACGATTGTTCCCAAAGAAAACCAAACCATCCCTTTCTCCTCTTCCAAATCCCCTTTTTTTCTTCAATTTCCTGGAGGTACAAAAACGGAAATAGAACTCAGAAGAAATCTTGTCCCTTCCCAAAAGTTACCCAGCGGCGTAATCAACGCCAGCAACTTGATAAGCGCATTAAATTAAAAACGTAATGAAGAAAGAGCAAGAAGAGAAACATGGAAACAATTTCGTATTAATGTATTCATGGCGCGACGACGCGAGCGAGTGCAGCGAAATAAGCAACGCCCGCGTTATTCTTGTATATTTTTTACGCATTTTTCAGCAAACGTTCCACGACTGTAATTACAATCCTTCACTAAGAGCCTCGACGCTAAAAGATGTAAATGAAGTTCCAAACGTTTGAAATAAACAAAAAAAAAATAATTTTTTCCGAAAAACAGGATTTTGGTCTGCTACCCCAATGGCTCGGAGCGCGCACAGTATTTTTTGACGCATAGTAGCGACACCGACGATGAAGAGTTTTTAAAAGGCTTATTAAAGGCAAATTGAATGCACTTTCAGCGATTTGAATGCTTTTTTACTTTTTTTTTTAAATTAAGGTTCTGCTAACTTTAGATTGATTAAGTCATGGTGAAAAATCGTAGAAATCGCATTCTGATTTTTTCGTAAAAATTGAAAAAGATCAACAATATTATGCAGATTTTGTAAGAAAATCAAAAAAGGGTAAAATTTTTACGACGATTCTGAAAATTTTCGTAGAATTTTTTAGTTTTGTAAATTTTCGTTATCAATAGTAATCTTTCAGTATTTTTAATTAATCATAAAATGATCGGATAATTTTTCAATCAACTCGACTTTTTTCAAAATGTTCAGCGAATTTGAACAAGACGGTAGATTTTCAAAAATGTTTATGAATTTCGAAGGATTAAATAAAAAATAAAAAAAGTTTGACTTTGATTTTTTTTAAATACTGGCAATTGTTACACACATAAAATTTAACCAGTTTCTTCATTTCGCCGGAATTTTAAAGGATTTTTGAAAATTTTCTGTCATTTTTGGCAGTCAGACATAATTTTGGAAACTTTTGAATTTTTTTCTGCAACTTTTTCGATTACATGTAGACATTCTAAATTTCTCGTTGATTGCAAGAATTTTTAGGAATCGTTTGAAATTCCGGAAGAAAATGAATTTTCAAAATCTAACGAAAAAACAGGTTCCTTCGACATTTTTATACGTTTTTACAAAAATTTTTTTAAGCTCTCAGAAGTCTCGAAATTTGAATTCTTTAAATTTTAATATTTGCATGTACATACTGCTATTCTTTTTNNNNTTTATACGTTTTTACAAAAATTTTTTTAAGCTCTCAGAAGTCTCGAAATTTGAATTCTTTAAATTTTAATATTTGCATGTACATACTGCTATTCTTTTTAGAATAGCTTCTTTTCCTCTATTTTTCGGAGGTAATGTCACTGTGACGTCGTTACTGTGATTGGGAAAATTGTTTAGAATATTCTAGAATTATATAAATGGGATTCAACAATTTAATTCGAATTCTAAAAATGATAATAGAAATATTTGTGACTCGAGGCTATCTAACCTCAAAATATTCCACTGCCCGAAGCCTCAAATATCTGAAATTTGAATCGATGAAAATTCAAAAAATATTAATTGA
>JAPYZK010000159.1:0-40529 GCA_030522785.1 Platygaster equestris
AATTTTTTTCGAAACGAAATTTGAGCTAGAGCCTCATAAACTGATGAAAAATGGTATATACATTAGCAAAATGATCCAAAATAGGTTAGAAAAATTTTTGCTTATTTTTAAAAATGTTGAAAAAAAATTTGTATACAAAAATTTTTTGTTATAAAACTTTTATAAAACCACTCCATAAAAAATGCAAATTTTATAAAACTTTTATAAAACCGACCTTATAAAAATTTTTGATAAGGTTTTTATAAAAACGAGAATCACTAGGGTTCCAACTTCAAAATCCTCAAAAACTTCCAAAGCTGCAAAGTTCCAAAACCTAAAAAATTCTCAAACTTTCCAACTCCAAAACTTCAAAATGCTTCCAAACTTCAAAATCACCCTATATTCGTAAAACCTCAAAAATCCCGAAATTTCAAAATTTCAAAGCTTCTACACACGCGCGTAAACTACCAAAAGATTACTACACGTTTAATAAGAATTCAAAAATTCCTCCAAGGTCAAAAAAAAATTCCCTGAAAATTCTCCTTTTCTTCAAAACACTCCATTTTCCCTGACAATTTCCAGATTTCCCAAGTCCCTATCGTAATTTAAGTTCCGAAGAAAATAATAAATACTAAAAAGGATCACGTACATAATAAAGCGAATTATGGAGTATCCAACAAGCAATTTTTAAGGGTGTCTCGCAGAAATAGGAGTGAATAGGACCCCGAGGAGATGATTATGCTGCTCTGTTGAGTCAGCTAATACAGGCGCGCTCGCTTTCGTACACAATGATTCCGAGCGCATCCGTGAGTATATTAATATGATTCTAAATTAGGCAGAGGGGTGACATGGAGTAAGTGAGCTGTTGGTATCGTTTACGAGTCATAATTGCAGCAATACGAAACGCTACTATATTACCCACGATCTCCCATGGGGTCTTTGATACCATACAGTGCGCAGTTACCAACTGTCACGGTCAAGACGGGGGAGCCGTGAAAATGTGGCCGGGCCTGCTTTATGATGCGTCAAATTAAAAGGTTCTCTTTTTTACGCTACTTGAATTTTTCCTACGCTTTCATCCGCCTCATATTACGCACACCGCAGTGAAGATGAAATACATCTCCGAGAAATTTATATTGGAAATCCCCTTCAACTTTAGTATGGACTTATAAAAAGTTGAAATCCTTATCAAATTTGCGGATTGCTTGAGGAATTACGATTTTTCATGGGGTGAAATTGTGGAATTTTTTTTCTTTGTGAGGTTCCCTTAAGAAAATTTGAGATCTGAGATTTTACTCATTTTCGATTTATGAGGACTTTTAATTTATGAAGGAAGTTAGCTTATGGAAATTTTATCGTATATAAGATAGGTACGAGTAAAAAATTTCAAGATATCGTTAGTGGTTTTCTCGAACGAATTCGTCCAAATCCAGCAATTTCTGAGAGTTTGAAACACCTTGGAATATTATTTATTAAAAGTTGAAATCCTCAACAAATTTGCGGATTGCTAGAGGAATTACGATTTTTCATGGGGTGAAATTGTGGAATTTTTTTTCTTTATGGGGTTACCTCAGGAAACTTTGAGATCTTTCTGAGATTTTACTCAATTTCGATTTATGGGGACTCTTAATTATTTATGGACGAAGTTAGCTTTAATGTAAATTTTATCGTATATATAAGGTAGGTACGATAAAAAATTTTCAAGAGATTGTTAATGGTTTTTTCAAACGAATTTGTCCAAATCCAGAAATTTCTCAGAGTTTGAGAAACCTTGGAATATTTTGAATATCTCTCGAGTTATTTCAAAAATTATCAGAAATATTAGAATTTATAAATCGATTCGTCGAAATTTTCGAAATGTAAATCATTTTTTAGTCAAGTTTCATTCTAATCGCGATGGTACGATTCACAAGGAGAATTATCATTCATTGCACGTATAAATGAGTGCTAATAACTCGCAATCTTACACTTTTGTAGAAATTTATGCAAGAAAAGTATCATATCATGCATAATTTTTTTTGCTTTGCTAAAAAATTTTTTCAAAGACCAGAGGGCTTTTAAGTTGTAGCCCCCGGGCCCGTATTTTCTCTCTACGGGCCTGAATAACTCAATTTCGAACATATTAGAAATTTTCCATTTAGCATGTCTCAATTATGTACGCATGTTTGCGCCATCATTGACGTGGCCCATTTTTGAATCATCATTGTACCATCATGCTACCATCATCAGTTTGAATTATGATAGTAAAATGATTGTCAAACTGTAAAATGATTGTTTAATGATTGAAATCGAGGATTTTATCTCACATTATGCAAGAAACGACATGGCATCATTGGTACGCAACCACGAAACCCCAAAAATTTGCTAATCATTGTACTATCACATATCGAAACATGATAATCAACTGATTTATATCAACTACCACCGCGAGACTGTACAATCATTTACGAAGTTGACGCACATATACGATGATTGTCCAATGATCGAAAAATCCAATGCACAACATTTTTGATGTGACAATCATGCTACAATTATTCTAACATCACATGCGTTTGCATCTGATGGCAAAAACAAGATTAGATAAAGATGATAAAAATCATTTTCCACAACTCAGTTTTCAAGAAACTTTATACAATACGAAATCAGTTTTCCTACCGATAATCGAGTGTTTCTCATGATGTCAACAAATTTCCAACTATTATTTCCTGCGTACTATTACAGCTCAAGTGTCGCGTTGTTCCAGGAAATCGTTTGTGATTTTTGTCTCGAGTGCAAATCGATGAAACTATCAGTCTCAATGAAATCCCTTGATTACGTATCTTCGGGTATCCGTAGCATCCGGGTAAATTACCGTTATCCTTCGGCAGTCAAGTTACCTGAATTCAATTATCGGATCGATTAGTCCATTCTTCTTCCACCTCGTACGTGGCTCGCGTAATGTTGTTTGTGTTTTCAGCAAACGCTTTTTGGATGAAGTTGTGAACGTACGTTTTAGTATCTTTCAAATTTCCGTTTTCTTAAAATTTGTCAAAGGGTCGTCTGTGTATCACCTTATAAAATTTCGCCTGATTTTGACCTACTTCTGAGATAACCTACGTTGTAATAAATATTTCAAAACTCGTTTTACTCGACTTTTGGAAGAAAAAACAGTTGAAATACGAGAAAATAGTCAAGTACGCGTATTTATTTCTGAATTTTAAAGAAAATGATTTTTCAAATTCTTGACTTACCGACATTTATAAGCAATTGAATGTTACGAAACTCAGTAATCCACAATTCAGTAGAAAAAGTTGCTGAATGTTCAGAAAGTTGATAGTGCATATTGCGTTATTACCGTGTCTAAAACTTTGAAGTTCTGAAGTCTAGCATTAAAAATTTTCTCTAGGGATTATACACATATTTCGACATCGAAAAGGGGTTGAAGAAGAGAGTATCGCGCACTCAATTACGATTGATTACATAGGGTGAAGGAGTATTTCGCATACGATAATCGAATCACTTTGATTTTACACAAGTTAAATCAAACAGTAGAATTCCGAGAACTCACAATCAGTGTTGTTAAGTGAAGTTCATGGAGAAATGTACTCCATTAAATTAGAAATTGGCATCACATTTTAGATTTCCACATTTCAATTTTATTAAATCTCTTTTTTCTAATTTCGAAATCCTCGAAGTTTTTCACTTGAGAATTGAGTTCCTCACTTTTCCAATCTTCAAGTTGTGCATCTATAAATCATTCAATTGCGTATAAATGTCGGCAAAAACTGGAAAATGTATTTTCTCGAACATTCATAAATGTATATATTTACTCAATTATTTCCGTGAATTTTAGCTGTTTTTTCTACCAAATATCAAATAAAACAAAATTAAAAATGATTTAGTAAGTAATTTCGGAAAGAGCTGAAAATCAGTCGCAAAATTTGATAGCGTGATATATTCAAACCCTTGAAAAAAAGGGTTTCTGGTGAAAAATATGTTGCTATAATTTTAACCTGATTCAAGGTCACAAGAATTCATTTGACCATAGATGAGCATCAGTTTGTTACGTAATCTTAGAAGCAAAAAGTCATTCATTTCGGAACTCAAAAATTTACATAAGATACTGAAAAATGCACGACTCCAAAAAGCGTTCGCTGAAAATACAAACAGAATTACACGAACCACTTAAGAGATGGAAGGAGAATGAACTAATCGATCCGATAACTGAATTCAGGAAACTTGACTGCCCGAAGGATAACGGTAATTTACGCAGGTGCTACGGATTCCCGAAGATACGTAATTAAAGGATTCCATTGAGACTGATAGTTTCATCGATTTGCACTCGAGACAAAAATCACAAATGATTTCCTGGAACAACGCGACACTTGAGCTTGCAATAGTACACAGGAAATAATAGTTGGAAATTTGTTGACATCATGCGAAACACTCGATTATCGGTAGGAAAACTGATTTCATATTGTATGAAGTTTTTTGAAAACTGAGTTGTGGAAAACGATTCTTGTCATCCTTATCTAATCTTGTTTTTGCCATCAGATGCATACGCATGTGATGTTAGAATCATTGTAGCATGATTGTCACATCAAAAATGTTGTGCATTGGATTTTTCGATCATTGGACAATCATCGTATCTGTGCATCAATTTCGCAAATGTTTGTACAGTTTCGCGGTGGTAGTTGGTATAAATCATTTGATGATTTTGTTTCGATATGTGATTGTACAATGATTAACAAATTTTTGGGGTCTTGTGATTGCATATCAATGGTGGCATGTCGTTTCTTACATCGTGCAAGATGAAATTGTCAATCTCAGTCATTGAAAAATCATTCAAAAGTTTGTCAATCATTGTACCATCATTATTGAAACTGATAATGGTTACATGATGATACAATGATGATTCAAAAATGGGCCACGTCAATGATGGCGCAAACATGCGTACATTATTGAGACATTCTAAATGGAAAATCTCTAATGTGTTCAAAACTGAGTTATTCAGGCCCGTAGAGAGAAAATACGGGCCCAGGGGCTACAACTTAGAAGCCCCCTGGTCTTTGAAAAAATTTTTTAGCATAGAAAAAAAAAATTATGCATGATATGATAATTTTCTTGCATAAATTTCTACAAAGGTGAAAGATTGCGACGACTATTCAATCATACGTATAAATTAGAACGAATAACTTAGTTATTCGTTTTCAATTCTCAAAACGTTCGTAAAATTTTAAGTATTAATTCAGATTGTTATATTTTTCAGACCTTTATCTGGATTCCGATGATTTTCAAAACGACTCAAGCAATGTTTCGAAACAATGCAAAGTTGTTTTTAAACTCAATTCAAGCGTATAAATAACTTTCATTTTTATGCGAACCAAAATGGCGCAATTAACAAATTTGTTAGCGGCCAACGTACTCAGATTTTCCGTGTCAGAATAATAACCCTTTTTCCAAAATGTTCCGCGATCAACAACAAAAAAACCCGACCTTTTATCATGCCATCAAAACGTCGTACACCTCTCCCTCGGATGAGAAACACAGAACACCACCCCGTCCCCGAGAAATCCACAATTCTCGGGGTTCACACCACCCAAGACAAAGACAGTGCCATGGATCCACCGGCGGGAGTAGCTACGTCTTTACAATCAACGGCTATGTCTGTTTCATGGCTGAGAGTAAATGCGATCAAGCCAAACAAAGCGCTAGTCAAGCGTTTTACTGATAGGCCGACACCAGCTCGGTGTATCAGCCAAGCCACGCCTTCGCGAGGCGTGTCTTCCTTTGACTAAAATGCCGCGAGTAGGGTAACTCCCACCCTACGCTAGTGGTTCATAATACCACGATATCGTACTTATTCAGTCACCATGACTCCGCACGGCGGCTACAAACGGAAGCGTGCTACACTACAGGCAGGTACTCTGACTCGTGCAGAACCCATTATACCTTAGCCACCACCATCGCGCCCACCGCCATCAAGACCACCACCGAGACCACCGACCACGACCAGTGCGCGATAAGCTTGCCATTTTCTTCGTGTTGCCCAAGAATATTCGCGCATAATCATACTCCTTTCAACAACAAGAGTCGGGAGGGTACAAATTATCGAGTTTTTTTCGAGCGTTCGTCATGGATAACGCGACAAGATGCTAAAATAGGATCAGAAGTGCGCGATTCGTGTTCCTGTAGAATATTCACGCATTATCATAGTCCTTTAAACAACAGGATTCGGAAGGCAACAAATTATCGAGTTTTCGTCATGGGTAGCCTATCAAGAACGTGAAAGAAAATCAGAAGTACGCGATAAGCCTGCCATGTTCTTCTCCCCCAAGAATATTCACGCATAATCAACAAGGCTCAAAAGGCTACAAACTGTCAAGTGTTCGTCATGGATAACCTTCCAGAAACCTGAAACAGAATATGCAGAAGAGTGGAGAAATGCCCCCGTCAGGGCTCGGTTTAAACGTGAATGATAGTGATGTGCTCTGTGATAGTGGACCGCGTGATTCGAACCTTCAGGATGGTTGTAACTATGCAAAGAAACGACAGAAAGAAGACAGGGTGAGAAGGAACAAGTTGGAGGAACCGAATGGAAGCGAAGACTTCGAGGAAGTAAGAGAAGATGCCGATGAGGCTGAGGTTGAACGGAAGACTAGTTCGAGTAACAACGGCAGTCCGGTGGACCTCACAGCGTCATCACGGTCATTGGACAGGAAATTCAAACGCTCCATGAAGGACATCGGGCAGCCGATCGGCAGGCAACGCGTGACGAGTTTAGTGCAAACTTCGTTGGATGACGTGAACACTATGTACGATACGATGGAAAAGTATTCGAAGCTCGTTGACGAGTCATTCGAGGAGACATTCGATTCGGCCACGAGCACGACGATACAGAATGTGAAACGGGGGTTAGCTTTCTCTGTGGAGAATATTCTGGACCCTACGAAATTCACTGGCAGGAGAACGCTTTTGCAATCGTGTCATCGGAGACGGTCCAGTAGTACGAACGAAGGTGAGGACGGTGTGGAAATTTGGTGTTAGATGTCTGGTATTGGAGCATGGCTCTGACTTGATAATTATGCGCCTTGTTTGGTTTGGTTTGATCGAAATGTTTTACAATACTGTTTGTTCTTTGATCGATTTTGGTATCTGTATGGATCGAGTAGTTCGGTATTTTGGAATCGAGACGGAGAGCGGCATTTCGTGGGCCTTGGGTCCGAGGAAAACAAATGTGATGATGTGATGTGGATAGAGAGAGAGAGAGAGTAACTATTTTCGTGTTCCTATTTTTCTAGAGTCAGTCGTTTTGATTCGAGTCTGGAGTAAAGATTATTTTAATTTAGTACACCTTAATCATTCAAAGTTTGCTAAATATTAAAGTTTACTACTATTGATTACATTGAGTATTGCAATTCGCATTTCTTACGAGAACGAAGCGTGCGTATCACCAGATCCGTACCAATTGAAGGGCTGTATCCCCCCCCCCCCTCCCCCCCCTACGGGGCTGTACCCCAAATACCAAATCCATCAAAGAGTTTAAAGGTCGAGGACTAGAGAGGAGTCAGGTTTCTTTTACAAACTAATTAATAGATCTTGAATTCAAAATTGATTTAAAAGGGGAATTAATTATATCGTCGATTCGAAACAAATACTGTTCACTAGGTGGGTTGAGGCTGCGAAGCGGCTGTCGTTCACGAGCAATTGATGGTTATGGTTGGAGTTGTCAATGATCAATTCGGTGTCATTGTTCGCTTCCGCGAGATATTCGAAAATGACTGTTTAACTTTTGTGACCAATTAATTGCGGAAATCAGAGGTTCAATTAAACCACGTTCATCAATTTAACGTTTCTGAAGTAATTAGTGAAAAATTGCAATTTCTTGGTATAACGAGAAAAGGAGGTGTAACTCATGGGAACTTAATAATAATCTGAATATAACGTCTTAATGTTGTGCTTGGATTGCTTACATTAATTACCAAATGCTCATATTAATTATTGATTATATATGTATTATGAAGATCAAAAACTCACGTACGAAGATTAAAAAGTACGATGCTGGGTAGCCGACGCCACCGATTCCTTTTTGCCATTATCGGAGACGTCGGTTCTAGCAATGTTATACTGTGTCTTGATCATATTCGACGTCCAGAATTTTCAGTTTGGCATTTTCCTCCCCCGAAAAGGAGAATTTTCGGAATTTTAATATGGGAAATCTAGAATTATATGTACAATTTCAGTCAGAATGAGATGTGAAGAGTATGAGGTTAAGATTATCAAGTGGTCCACTGATTACACAAACGTACTTGCTACTGTACTTGAATGACTTAGATCAAGAGTTAACTGTATTTGTAGGACTTCGATTGATGGCTCTCCGTATTTCGAGAACTTAAATTCACAGTAGTCGAATTCTACTATTTTGTTAGCCATATTCTTTTCAATTAGAATTAGTCAAATCATTTGATTTTGAATTCGTCAATAGTGGATAATTTGTTTTGAAACAACTTTGTTTCTCTGTGTCTAGTAAAGTCTTCGTATCGTTATCGAAGTTTTACATATTTCTTTTAAATTTTTCATATTGTAGTTTGTAAATTTTATTTTTTCATTATTTAAATTTTCATTTTCGTAAATACTAATTCTTTGGTCAATTTTGACTATTTTCAGTAGACAACTTCCTTTGACTAATTAAAATCAGTCATTTGTAACTAATTTTAATAATATTAAGATCAGTATTTCACTATAAATGAATAATAGTACATTATGTAACGAGGAGCGGAAATATGCTTTTTTACGAGGCGACAGTTTTTGCGGCCACACGTATCCGAGGCGTAGCCGAGGAGAAGTCGCGGCTGCAAAAACTGTCGCCGATTAAAAAAGCATCCGCTCCGAGTTGCATGCAGTACTTTTCCTGAAATTTGCGTAGAGAAGTGGTGCTTGTCGGGCTTAAAAAGGAAAGGGGAGATTGCTCTTTTTTGAATCGGTGCACCACGCACCTGTTATTTGGCACTTTTTCGATTATGGGAGTATCGGATGAGAAACACTCACTGAATCCTGACACTTCACTGAATTCCGCACTTCATTGCTTTATTGCTCAGAATTATCGAATAGAAAATATTTAACTGTATGTATACACATGGGAACTGTCAAAACAAGACGCCATCTTGGCGGGCGCCATCTTGTTTTTTTCACTGCCTAGGCAGTGAAATTGATCTTTCACAGCCGCTCACCATTCACCGTTCGGAAAAGAGCCATTTTCGCTCCTCTTTTGAAGCATGGAAAGCGCCACTTCTCAGCAAATTTCAGAAGAATATAATTATTTAATGATGAGTAAGGTAACTGTGGGTAATACCGACCAATTAAGGATTTTTTGTGTTCAATTGTCTTTTTCACATTGATTACTTATGTTTTCAATAATAAAAGTTTTTCTGCTCATCGGGTGATACTGAAAAGTTATCAAATCACTCTCGAACTGAAAAAATTGTTGTCATACTTTTTTTATAACAAACGAAAAAGCTAGAAATAAACTGTTGCGGGTAGTATCGGCCACTTACGGGTAAATACCGTCCACCATTGGATTCACAATTTTTTCGAACGCGAAAAAGATAATGCTTCCGGAACCGATTTAAGTTGAACATTAGAACGCAGTAAATATTGATTTTCGAGACTGATTTGCTCGATATCGATAAAAAAATGGAAACAAATCGCGGCCGATAATACCAGCGCATGCTGGCCGATATTACCCATTACGGCGGTATTACCCACATTTACCTTATTTTTTATTTCTCTTTTTCATTCCTATATCTACTCAATCAAATCTAGACCTAATTTTTCGAAACTTTTTCCGATACTGCATCATTGATTTATACATGATTGTACACCCTGCGTTCACGGTAGAACACAATGTTTGTAAAATCGGCATGAATGAAATGCTGCAATGATGTAACAATGATTTTCGTCACATCGCTACGTGGGATTGCAATTATTTGCGGCTTTATCATTGCCTGACTAAGTATAATAGCCAAGAGGCAGAGAAAGTGGAAGGAAGTAGTCAAGACGGGGGAGGTCTGACCATTCCGTCGCTATTCCACTTACTCTCTTTCTTTTTCAAGCGCCGCAATGGCAAATCCGAAAACGGATAAGTCTGTTCTGAAGTTTCGAAGCAATAATAAATCTTGTTAGATTTTTCACTGGTTTTTGTGTAACTTGTCGAAATGAAATGACGAAAATTATTCATGTCGTTATTCAGGCGGACCAGACGTCCGTATTTTTTGTAAAATGTCAGTGTTTTTTATTTTTTCAAATTAAATTCATGCGAGGGTGGAAATTTCCGAAATGATGGATTTGAATCCATAAAATGTGTGGAATATAAATTCTGAGAGTATGAAATTGGAGATTCATAATTTTTTGACTCGAAAAATGCGGAACACATTCAGAAATGTGCAGATCGAGAATTTTAACCTTTTTCACATGTGAGTACAAAATTACGAAGTATTTAAATGTACGATGAGGAATTTTGGAAGTGTTAGTTTCATTTTGTGTTTCGAAAAATTATACTCCAAGTCAAAAAATGAGCTTGAAAAAACTTGAAAAAATTCGAAAACTTGCAAAATGTCGAAAGCTTTTTAAGTTTCAAAACTTGGAAAATTCACAAACTCCATTACTCGGAAATACATATCATAATACTTTAAAATTTCGAAACTTTTGGGGTTTGAAACTTTTGATCTTTCAAGATTTCCTGAAGTTTAAAAATTCCGAAACTCAACAACTTTCAAACATAGAAATTCTCCAAAACTTCAAATATTCCAAAACTTCATAAATTCTCCATTCTTCGAAATTCTAGAAGTTTCGAATTTTCCAGAGCTCAGAAGTTTAGAAACTTCAAAAATTCCAAAACTTCACAACACAACTTTAAAATTCATGTAAATTTGTCATAACTTCAACATTTCGACATTTGAAACTTCTAGGTTTTAATATTCAAAAACTTAACAACTTTCAAACTTTAAAATTATTATTCAAAACCTCAAAATTCTTAGACATCCTCCAACCTCCAATACTTCAAAATGCCGAAACTTCTAAAATTAAAATATATCAAACAACAATTACAACATTTTTTCAGGGACACTGTGACGATCTCAGGTTCTTCAGGTCATATCATTTTCCCTAACAATTCCAGGTTTTCCAGGTGCAACAAACCACTATATTTCAAAGTACCCATTTTTCATTTTCATCATATTTATAATTGCGTTGTTAATAACACAGCGACGCCATGAAAGACGGTAAATCACTGTCCAACTCTGGGCTAATGCCACAGACCATGAGATTATTCAGTAAGTGGTTCCGCATATTATATTGCCAATGATTAGGCGTCGTAATTAGCACGTCTTCCAGTTAATAATCACACGTTTACACGCCAATGACTCCGGGAATCCAATACGATAATTCTATAATAACTTTGTTGAGGTGGTATATTTTATGCCAATTAAGTAGGGTGAAAATGGACAAAGATTATGATAGGTTCATATGAACTGACGTGTGTACGTCTTTTTTCCTACTTTGAATGAAACTTATATTCCAAAATTAAAAACATTGTCATTATTATAAAAACATGAGAATATAATCAAAAAGAGTTTTCATGTAATTTTGCGAGGATTCAAAATTTCCGGGTATTCACGAGAAAAAAAATAATAATGTTGTCTCAAATAGCACTAGTTTCCTCTGCAAATCGGAAAGTGAGTTAATAAAAAATTTTATTTACAATTAGTTAAACTTTAGAAACAATTTAATTTTTTTAAATGTTGAAAAAAGGTTTTTCTGGTCGTGTTGGTGAGAACATGTTGTTTTCCAAGTTCGATTCCTCAGCGTATCTTCCTCTGCCTCATTTTTTAGAAAACCCATGATTTTCATCATAATTAATATTTTCCTAATTGATTATTCATTATTCATTAGATTCGAAATCTCATTTGAAATGAACCTAATGAGCCGTTAATAATTATCCCTAATATAAGTTGCGCTCGCTTGGACGACTCGGATTTCTAAGGGTGAACTGGTGAACGTAGCTGCTGTCGCGACTGTTACGAGAGAACCCATGCTACTCAAAGCCCATAGGAAAGCTTGGAAACATTTTGAAAGAATGCGCTGAACAGTATAATTATTCTAAAATCTTGTAAAGATTTGGAACACCTATGGAACGCAAAAAAAAACATGTTAAAACACCTCAGAAATAATTCCACATACTACCAACACTTCAGAATACGGGGAAAATACGATCAACCATGATAGAAACACTTTAAAACACTGATATGCAGAGAAATACTTTCAAACTATCCGAAAAACTTAGAAAACATAAAGAGAAGACGAGAAAAAACTGACAGCAAAATAGAAACACCTAAAAACACTTTCAAAGACATGAGAAAACCTTCAAAATAAAATTACACAGCACTTAGGTATTCAAAAAAACTCTGAAGTATAATGAAACTCATTCACGATTTATACAACTTAGAAAACAGTGCAAAAACACTTTAAAACGCTCCAGAAATTAAGAGTATCTTCCATGACTTCTAAAAACCTTCAAAATACTTTCTATTCCCCAAAAAATTGAGAGCATTAATACACACTAAAAAGCACTGACAAAAAACTTCGATAAAATTTTAAAAAATACGTTAAAACATAGGAAACACTTCAGAACATTTCTTAAGACAAAAAAAAACGAATAAGGAACTTCGATGAAATTCAAAACTCCTCGAAACACCCAAGAAATATAATGGAAATGCTTCGTAACATTTCCAAATCATTGAGAAAGAAAAAGAAATAATCATTTAGAAATCATCTAACGCTCCGAAACAAGCACGAAATGCAATAGAGACACGCTAAAACACCTGTTCAACACCTCATAAATACTACCACTTACTACAAACACTTCGGAATACATAAAAAATACGATTAACTTGTATAGAAAGACTTCAAAATACTCTGATACGTAGAAAAACACTTCAAAACTACTCAAAAAAACTTAGACAACACAAAAAAAACACGAGAACATAGTGTAAACACCTAAAAACCCCGACAAGAACATCAGAAAACTTCAAAAATCATTAAACGATTTCACAATGTTTATGAAATTTAAAAAACATCACAAAAACCTTTTACAACCCTCCACAAACATATATTCTTTTCTAGAACTTTAAAACCCGTCAAAAATAGATATTTTTGTATCAAGGACTCGAGGCGTGGCTTTTGGGACCGAGACCGATGTATGAAGCCAAATCGAGGGACGAGGCGCAGCCGAGTGTCGAGAGACTTTATACATCGTTGAGGGCCGAGAAGCACGCCTCAGGTCCGTGGTGCAAACAATATTTTTTGCAAAACACGCACTGAATAGAGGCTTTCAGTCCCTGAAACAGCGTATTGAGGAGGGACATTTGCGACACGGTGCACCGCGAACCTATAAATGTCAAAACAAGATGGACCGTATTGCCCCTGTTTTCAGCGGACTTGAGGAACAAAAGTAGGACTTGAGGAACAGTTGTAGGACTTGAGGAACAATTGTAGGACTTGAGGAACGACTATAGGTACAATACAAAATCGCCGGTCGTGAATGGACGTCCTCAATGCGCTATTTCAGGGGCTCGAAGCGTCTGTTCAGTGCGTGTTTTTCAAAATATCTATTAACACCCCAAACACTCGTGACACATTGCAGTGAATAACAAATTATTCACTAGTAATTTATCCAGTTATATAACTAGTTATTCATCCGCCAATGATGTTAATTTTTATCAGACCACTCGGATCGATTCCTTCTTCCAACGTTCGCATTTCAGCAGCTAAATTCTCCCGACAATTCGAAAAATAGACGCTTCCATGAAGGATCAAATTATTTTCACAAATATATATACAATCATCAATGGAATAGTGATTTATAAGGTCATTTACATAGTCAGTTAAGCTGTCGGGCATTTCAGCCGATTATTTTCGCAAGAAACTATCAATCTTGTAGCACGGTATCTACGATTATCCCATTAAAATTGCATTCACTAGCCGTATCTTGCGAAAGAGGGGTGCTGTGTGAACGTCAAAATCCGGATCGCCTGGCACTTGCGCGAGCAATACAGTGCTACAGCAATTGCTCGCATCAACGCCTCCGTCGGGATAATATAATCGGTTGTTATGATAATCGCATGGCGTTGCCTCGTAGCATCGCGTCAAGCGGCCCAGAAAATTGGCTCTTCTGCATCACAATGACTTCTCCACTCACCATCGCCCTCCCAACTTTTTCGGACGCGAACACGCGTTTCTTTCCTTTACTGTATAAAATTCATTCATTCGGTGGTAAGAACAAATTGCGACAAAAAAGACTGCAGGGGGAGATAATAAATAATCGAACTTATGGAAGTATGTTCTGGGTACGAATCAATACTGTCTAAATCTGATCGTACTTTAGGGTGGTGCTTTTTAGCATTGATTTTTTTTATGAATCAGATATTAATTGACGCATCCTTATCAGTTTTCGAACGTAAAAAAAGTGAGAAAGTCAAAATTTGAGACGGATGCATATTAACCGTGCAGGCAAGAGAGACGAAAATTTGGAAATTTTTCAACTTTGCGAAAAAAAGTATTTAAGTTTAAAAAATCACTTTTTTTTAATTTGACCGATTTTTGATTTTTTTATGTCGTTGAGCTCAGGAACAATGCCCGAAATATGGAAAAAATTTGAAAGTTTCTACATTTAGAATGGCAAGTTTAGCCGTCGACTGGAGATGAGTTTTTGAATTTAGGTTCAAGCATCTATAAAATGTCAAATTTTGAAAAAAAATTCGTGATTTTTTGATTTTATACGTAACTTGGCAATATTTTTCGAAAACTCTACTCTTAGATACTTGTACCTGAGAACAAAAATTCGTTGAAAATTTTCAAACCATTCTTACGTAGCACTCGATCAAATAACGCCATTTTTTATAAAAAATTGATCTAGTGCTAGGTAAAACCGGTACAGATTTTTTTTTTTTTTTTAAGAATTCTCTCAAATTCAAGTATCTTAGAGTAGAATTTTCAAAAAATATTGCCAAGTTAAGTATGAAAATGAAAAACCACGGATTTCACTAAAAAATTTGACATTTTATAGATACTTGCACTCAACTTTAAAAATGGCATTAATCTTTACTCGAGGACCAAACATGCCGTACTAAATGTAGAAATTTGAAAATTTTTTCTATATTCCGAGCATTCTTCCCGAGAGCAACGACATGGAAAAATCGGAAATCCGTTAAATTGGGAAAAAGTTGTAATTTTGTATAACAGAAGACTTTTTTTGCAAAAATGGCGATTTTTCCAAATTTATCTCTCTTGCGGCACAGATTAATATGTGTAAAACTGGCTCGAATTTGGGCTTCCGTACTTTTTTCATATTTTGAAACTTTTCGGAGTGGGGGGGGGGGGGGGTGCTTCAATTTAAATTCGAAAATATTCAAGTACGGACCACCCTATAGTACATGTTCTATTTTTTATCACCTTGTACTACTGTTCTTCATTACTTTTGAACTTGTTAAAATGTTTTTTTTTTTCGAACATGGAGAAAGTTGTGTAAGATTACAATATTTGAACTTGATTCGACTTCTAAAGCGTGATATGTTCAACTGCAAGTTTCGACTCTGAATTTTAACTTTGACTTTCAGCTTCAATGTCGAACTTTTAAGTTTCAAATGTGAACTTGAAAGAAACTTTAAATGTAATGGGGATTTCTTGTAGGAGGCATAAATTTGGTGCCGAAAGGTTGCCAAAAATAAATAATTCGACTCACAGTTATTGAATTTCATTTGTTTTTTGAAAATGTACTTTCGAAGTTTTTTTCATTGTTTTATTCCAGAATCAAATGATTCAAAGAATTTTTTTGGCTTCAAGTCATCAATCAGAATACAATTACAAACAGTTTTGAAAATTCTTTAGTTTAATAGGGCAGGAGAGAAAGGCCCCCCCCCCCCCCTCCCCCAAATTTTTCCATCGACCCTCGATTCGGTGATGGTTGACGAGAACTTACACCGAGGGACACTGTGCTTAATGAACCGTGAAAAAGGTCTCTATTGTCATTCGAAAACTTATCGATTCGAAATTCAGCATTAATAAGGCAGTAGAATATTGATAATTCGATTCGTATTGATAATATAGAATCTCATCAGAAATTCCTAGGGTTTCGAATAGCTCCCACCGTTTTTAAAAAGTTTTAGAGATTTTTATGAAAACTTCATACAATTTTGTGAAAATATGAATTTCTAGGGTATTTGAAAAGAAAAATTGATGCTGTTTCAAAACACTTTGAAAGAATCTGACGAACAGGAAAATTATAATTTGAAAATTTCGTCACATTTACAAACACCTAACCAGCGCTTTAGAAACATGTTAAATACCTGAGGAATTCCACTACCAACTCTAAACACTTCAAAATACATCGAAAATATTCTGAAAAAATAAAGAAGCACTTTAAAACACTTCAAAACTATCAGAAAAACTTAGAAAACACAAGAACACTTGAGAACAACTTATAAACAACGAAAATACTGAAAAATAACTTCCAAACACTTAAGAAATTTCCAAAAATACCACGACACATCATTTGAGTACTTCCAAAACCTCTGAAACACAGGACATCTTTTAACGATTCCAAAATCCTGAAATACACTTCGAAACACTCCAAGAACAAATTATTTACCAAAAATTCTCAACGCTTGGAAATACTTGCTTCTAACACTCCAGGATATTTCCAAACACATCGAAACACCGAAGGAACACCATAGAAACGCTTTTAAACACTCCTACACACTCGAAAAAGTAGTGAACATTATTTGAAAATCTGGTAACACTTGAATGAACAAAGCTCACTTCAAAACATAGAAACACTTCAAAACAATCAGGAAAACTTATAAAACACAAGCACATTTGAGAACAACCTAGAAACAACGAAAATACTAAAAAATAACTTCAAAGCACTTGAGAAAGCTCAAAAAACACGACACATCATTCAAGTACTTCAAAAACCTCTGAAACACAAGAAATCTCTCAACTATTCCAAAATCCTAAAAAACACTTCGAAACACTTCAAAAACATAGACTATTCACCAAAAATTCTCAACGCCTTGGAAATACTTCCTTCTAACACTCCAGGACATTTCCAAACACATCGAAACACCCAAGGAACATCATAGAAACGTTTTCAAACACTCCTAGACACTCGAAAAAGTAGTGATCACTTGAATTAACACACTCTAAACATGCTCAAACACCTCTAAACACCCCAACAACATTCCAATTACATTTACATTGTTGAATGTTCAAAGTGTTAACTCTCACAATCTGTCAAAACCACTCAGAAATTCGATTACCTTACCTACGAGCTCCATTTTTCTGACTCGACCGGAACATTATTCAGGGAAATTAATAATTGAAAGGATATATATAATTCAATTGATATACAGATGTTCTGGGATCAGATTTTCCCTGATTGCACAGACTATTTACTGTAGGGTAAGAGATATCTACTTTTTTCTTAATGTCCAATTTACGTACTGAGGGGAAGAATGATGTGCATGTACACATGGGACACGCTCAGACCAAAAGGTTCTCTATTCGAATCAGTCCAGCCAGTCACCCTCCAATCAACACTACTCCATGGGGTGACACATCAGAGTGGTTAGCACGGTTTATACGGTAATAGGATTCGTATCTCGTTAACGCACTATCATACTCGTTCGCTCATACTGCGTTCGATTAACCCTTCTGCGAGTCTTGTTTTATTTCAATAGTCTTTATCCGGTTTCTGGGGTTTATCATAATGGGGAACTTTCGTCTTGTTTATATTGCCTGGAGTCATTTTTAATTGATGTCTGGAATTCATGGATTTTAAATTTGAAAAATGGTGGGTTCTTTTCAACGATTTGAAATTTTCAGTAATTTCGCAGAAATTTTCAATACTTTAAGACTTCGGAAATTCCAGAGCTTTAAAAATTTAGGGATATGTAAAATTCGAAACTTCAAGATTCTACAACTTTCAGAACTTCCACATTTTCCGTGACTTCAGAAACGTAAGAACTTCCTAATTCTTGGAAATTTCAAAGTCACGTAATTTCTAAAATCGTCAAATTTTTTTTTGAAATTCCCGAAACATCAATATTCTAGAACTTGACATTTAAAAAGTTTACAATCCTTCCAAATTATAGTGTAACCTTCGAAATCGAGAAATTTTAGAAAATTTGGAACTTCTAGGCTACAAACTTGAAATTCTGTAGAAACTGGGGAAATATTAGTATTTTAAAACTTTGAAAATTCTAAAACTTAACAAACAACAAGAACTGTGAAATTAAAAAACCTTAAGAACTTCCAAAATTACCGCAACTTGAAAACATAAGAACTTTATGATTCTTTGAAACTTTAAAATTATAGAACTTCCGGAATTTTGTAAGCTTCAAAATTTCTGAAAGATCAAAATTCTATAGAACTTTATCACTTCAAAACTTAAAAATTATTCCAAACTTCAAAATTCATCTAAATTAGTGAAAACTTCGAAACCCTCGATTTCGAAAATTTGGAACTTTTGTGCTTAACAACTTCAAAATTTGTTATGACTTAGAAACTCTCGGAAATTCCAAAACTCAACAACTTTCAAACTCCAAAATTCTTAGAAACTCAAAAATTCTTCAACGCTCTTAAATTACTAAAAAATTCCAAACCTTTCAAAAGTTCAAAACTTCGTAACTCTTCAATCCTTCTTCAAAACATTTAAAATTCCAGAACTTTTGACATTCTTCAAGACTTGAAAATTCTTTGACATTCTCAAAAACCACGAAATTCCAAAACTTCCAACATTCTTAAAACTCTCAAAATTTCATAACCTGCGAAACTTCCAGAATGCCGACAAATTAAAAATTGATAAAAACTCCGAAATTCTCCGAAAATTCACAATTCATAGACATTTTTGAAAAACTACAACATTCCAAAACTTCCAAAAGTTAAAAACTTCGTAATTCTCCAATACTTCAAAACTTCTGAAATTTACAGAACTTTCGAAATCCATCAATACTCAAAAACTACAAAACTTAAAAACTTCCAACATTTTTGAAACATCTAAAATTTTATAACTTTCAGAATTTCCAGAATTCCATAAAAATCAAAATTCTTAAAAACTTCAAAATTCTTGGACATAAAAAACTTCCAAAAGTTCTAAAATTTCCGAAACTGCCAAGCCTAAAATTTCAGAACTGCATAAATTCTTCAAATTTCTAGAAATTCCAAAATTTCCAAAGCTTTGAAAATTCCCAAACTTACAAAATTTCAAATTCTTCGTTATCCCAGAACTTCTAAAATATATAAAGTTTCAAAAGCTCCAAAACTTCAAAAAATTCGAAACTTCACAACTTCAAAATACTTTCAAACTTCAACATACCTCCAAATTCGTCAAAACTCAAAAACCCCAAAACATCAAAAATGTCTTAACTCGCAATCTTCTGCAGAAGCTTAAAAAAGCTCATACTCCCGTATGAATTACTACAAAACTATAATAATGTACACATTCAACAAGAATTCGAACATTTTTCCAGTGTCAAGCCGAAATTCCCTAAAAATTCCAGATATTTACCAGAGCATTTCATTATCCCCGATAATTCAAAGTTCTCCCTGTTTTCCAGGTGCGCAACAACCCTGTTGTCCAAATAAAAAACCTCTCTGACCGTCAACCCATACAGCATTTGATTGAGTCCATTCTTTGTCAATCAGGATGCACACGTATGTGATATCATTGTGCCATGATTGTAACATTGAAATTGACATGCATTCAAAACTGCAATCACCTTACCATCATTTCAGCATCATTAGTGCATCCCCTTCCACGAATTATGATAGAATCATGCAGTCGCAGTTGATATAAACCATTGTACCATTACATTTTGAAACGTGATTGTACAATGATTTACGAATGATTCAGTGTTTATAACTCATGAATGATGGTACGTTTTTTCATGCATCAAGAGAATGTTTCAGCGATTTGTCCATCATATTACAATCATACATGAATCATGGTTCATAAATAATGGTACCATGATGGTATAAAAATGGACTAACTGAATGATGGCACAAACATGCATAAATGATTGCGACCTTGAAGAATTTCTCTAATATCTCTGATTTTTCTCGAAGTGCATCATTGCCCAATCATTAATGAATTATGTACGATCATAATTCATACATAATTGTAGAATGATGCGGTCGCAGTTGATACAGATCATTGTACTATCAGTATAAATCAAACTCTACAATGATTACATAGCTACGTGGTAATACTAACAAAACCTCCACCATAATTCACCGAAATCCATCAACTCTGTTCCAGACGAAGACTCTCAAAGCGAATACGCCTGCAGCAGCGGTCCAGAAAACGAAATCCCCCTAAGAGAAGACGACATAAACGAAGACGATCCCAACAACCCAGAAAACTGCGATCCCGATCAAATCAACATAGACCTGGAAGAACCTTCCACCGACCAAACTACCCCCTCGCCTACCAAAAAGCGGCAAGTCTCATCGTGTTCCTCGTCATCGAGCACCGGACTTCCCGGCCAAATCCGGAGCAGCCAAAATTCCCAAAACAACAGTAGCATCTCGAGTGGCAAACCCAGAAGAGCTCGGACAGCGTTCACGTACGAACAGTTAGTGGCGTTAGAAAACAAGTTCAAAACCACGCGATATTTGTCCGTTTGCGAGCGGTTGAACCTAGCGTTGTCCCTGTCCCTGACCGAAACGCAAGTGAAAATTTGGTTCCAAAACCGACGAACGAAATGGAAAAAACAGAATCCGGGCTTGGACGTTAATAGTCCCACGATCCCAACTACGCCACCGCACCCGAGTCCCTATGGCCCAGCTTTCCTGTTCACCCCTCATCCCCATAACCACGCTCATTCCCACAGCCATGCTCATTCCCACATTCACTCCTCGGGCCCGCCGCCACCTCCGCCTCCTGGATACTACCATCATCCCGCGGTGACATTCTCGCCCGCGGGCCACACTTTCTTCGGTCATCACATGAACGCGCCTTCGGCTGTGGCAGCGCCTCAGTCTACGTCCACCACGTCTGCGGCGGGGATGACCTTGACTACGCATGGGCATCCGCATGCCCATTCGTAGCGAATGTGCATTCACACTGACTGATTAAGTTTTTATCGTTTTGTGAA
Source organism: Platygaster equestris (assembly GCA_030522785.1). Lineage (NCBI taxonomy): Eukaryota > Metazoa > Arthropoda > Insecta > Hymenoptera > Platygastridae > Platygaster > Platygaster equestris. Next base: position 21,168 of record JAPYZK010000159.1, read on the forward strand.
TATTCGAGTTATCTTGAGATTTGGGATTGTACTAAGGGGAGCTATTCATGTGGATTTTTTGTGAGGTTGTGCAATTGATGGATAATTCTGGATTCTGATTGATTAGTTGATTAATTGAAATCCACGACTGATGGGTTTATCAGGGTCCTGATGATTTATTTATTGTTTATTACGTTTGGTTATTTTTGTGCGTACTATTTTATAAGCAAGTACTACTGTAGAACTTCAACTTCGAGGTTTCGGAATTAAAGATGGAATTTAACGTTCTGGAATTTGATTAAATGCCATTCCAAATAAGTTGAATTGAATCAACTTTACTTAAAGTAAATTGTATTTATTCAATTATTCGAATTGATATTTATTGAAATCAAATTAATCAATCATTGAATTTAAATTTTGAAACTCGAAGTTTCGGAATCGAACTTTAAACTTGCGGCTTCTGAACTTTCAACACTGTGTTGAACTTTTAGCATCCTGATCAACCGATTAATTAGTGATTTGGATTAATTAGATTCCCAATCAATCAATTAATCGCACAGACCTAATTTTCTGTCGTCATACTCTTCAGATACATCATTCGCGTTGGATATAATGATGATCATTTTGAGCGAATGGGCGTTCATACTGACTGACTGAGTTTTTATGTTTTTGTGAATATTCAAATCGTCGCGGAATTGGGTTTGTACGAGGGAATTACTCTAAGAAAAATTTTTCACGTGGATTTTTTGTCGATGGATTCATCATATCATTCAAATACCTCATTGGATAACGACGCTGATTGTAAGCATGACTCGGAACAGATGGAGAATATGAAACATAACTTGTAATAATTTTTCACTGTATTATAGTATGCTGAATTACATTGTGGGAAGCTTTACATATTTTCCAAGTTTTGCGGAATTTATTGTGATATTGTTTTTGTTTCTTTTATATTTTCTAGCAAAACGATTGAAGTTTACCAAAATGTGAATTAAATGCATTTTCAAAAATTAAAAACTACCTGTACAATGGTTTTATAGTCACTACGAACACTATTTTAAGCAATTACATATCAAATTGCTAAAAACGATGCTGTTTCTTGAAATTACTACTTATCACTATGCAAAATTCGAGATTAAAATTTTTCAATTCATATAAAGTTGTAAATTTCCGATTTAGAAGTTACAAAATGAGAAATTCAAGGATTAAAATGCAGAAGATAAGGAGGTTCGAATATTTCAATGTCAATTTCTTGACTTCAGATTTGGAAACACTGGACTTTGAATTTAAAATTTGAATATTACACGATTCAGGTAAACAAATATTATGATTAAAAAGCGGCGAACCAGAATATTCAGTTTTTGGAATTTGAAATGTTCGATTGAAAAATTCGATGAAAAATTAAAAAAATTGAATTACTAAAGTGACAAGATTTTTTCTAGAGATGGCTGGTCGACCTTTAAACACGGGGAAAAATTCGGAAACTGGTGAATTTATCATCTATTGGGACCTATTTTTAGAGTCTAAGTTGATGGTGAATCAAAATCAATATCGTAACTGAGCTTCTGTCACGATAAAAATGGATGAAAACTCTATTTTGGCCTCTTAAAGTCAATTCAAACAATTTAGGTGACGAAGAAAACTTCAAAACTGATTAATTTCAATTTATTGGGACCTATTTGGAGATTTTCAGTCGATGGAGAATTAATATCAGTTATAACTTAGTTTCTATCGCGATAAAAACGGATGAAAACGCTATTTTGGCCATTTAAAGTCAATTTAAACAATTTTTGTGACAGGAAAGCTTCAAAACTGATGAATTTCAATATAATCGGACCTATTTTGAGATTCTAAGTTGATGGTGAACCAAGATCAATCGTAACTGAATTTATATCGCGATAAAAATGAATAAAAACGCTATTTTGACCACTTAAAGTCAATTCAAACAATTTTTATGGCAGGGCAAATTCCAAAACTGATGAAATGTCATTTATTGGGATCTATTTGAAGATTCTCAGTTCAGTGTTAGCCAAAGTGAATCGTAACTGAGTTTCTGTCGCGATAAAACTGAATGAAAACACTGTTTTGGCCACTTGAAGTTCATTTGCACAATTTCGGTGATGGGGAAACTCCAAAATTAATGAATTTAAACTTATTGGGACTTGACAGAAGATTCTCAGTTGATCGTGAACCAAGATCAATCGTAACCACGTTTCTATCGCGATAAAAATCGATTTGAACGAGGTATTTTGGCCACTTCAAGACAATTTAAACATGTTTCGTGACAGAGAAGCTCCAAAAACTGATGAATTTTATTACATTCGGACTTATTTTAAGATTGTACGTTGATGATAAATAAAGATCAATCATGACCAAATTTCTATCGGGATGAAAATGGACAAATTCACTATTTTCGCCACTTGAAGTCAATTTAAACAATTTTTGTGAAAGGGAAAACTCCAAAACTGACGAATTTCAATATATAAGGACCTGTTTTGAGATGCTGAGTTGATGGTGAACCAAAATCAATCATAGCTGAATTTCTATCGCGATAAAAATGGATAAAAACGCTATTTTGACCACTTCAAGTCAATTCAAACAATTTTTATGACAGGGCAAACTCCAAAACTGATGAATTGTAATATATTGGGATCTGTTTGAAGATAATCAGTTCATTGTTAACCAAAGTCGATCGTAACTGAGTTTCTATCGCGATAAAATTGAACGAAAACACTGTTTTGGTCACTTTAAGTCCATCTACACAATTTCGGTGACGGGGAAACTTCCAAACTGATGAATTTCAACTTAATGGGACCTGACAGAAGACTCTCAGTCGATCGTGAACCAGATCAATCGTAACCACGTTTCCATCGAGATAAAAATGGATTTGAACGATGTTTTGGACACTTAAAGCCAATTCAAACATTTTTTGACAGGGAAGCTCCAAAAACTGATGAATTTTCATATATTCGGACCTATTTTGAGATACTAAGTTGATGGTGAACCAAGATCAATCGTAACTGAGCTTCCATCGCAACGAAAATGGATGAAAACATTATTTTGGCCACTTTAAGTCAATTCAAACAATAAAAAAAAACCGGGAAAACTCCAAAACTGATGAATTTCAATTCATTGGGACCTATTAAAAGATTTGCATTCGATGGTAAACCAATATCAATCGTAACTTAGTTCCTATCGCGATGAAAATGGATAAAAATGCTATTTTGACCACTTAAAGTCAATTCAAACAATTTTTGTCACAAGGAAAACTCCAAAACTGAAACTTTTCGATTGATCGCGACCTATTTAAAGATTTTTAGTCAATGGTAAACCAAGGTCAGTCGTAACTAAGTTTCTATCGCGAGGAAACTAGATGAAAACACTATTTTGGCCACCTTAATCCAATTTAAACAACCGACCTCTACACAAAGAATGACACCATGGCAAGAATTGGCTCCGTTCCTATCTATCAAAACACATAACCAAGGTAACGTTACGGTAGCGTTATTAGTACACGCTGTCCGCTCATTTGGACGTAATAAAATTGCAGTACTCACCTTCGTCGGTGATTCTGCGTGAAACTATTGCTCAACAACCTTTGGTTGATACGCTGCCAATAATTAACTAGCCGCGAAACGCCACTTTTCGCGAGATGTTGCTCGTCGTGACCCCAATCGCAATTTTTATCAGAGCAATGGACAGGGGCGAGGGAATACCTATTTACGATTCACAGGAAAAAAAGAACAGCGTGAAGTAATGTTTTTGGAAATGTAGAATATCAAATATTTCTTGAACCTTTCCTTGTTAACTGGGTTATGTCACAATTTAATTATTTAAATTTACATACATTATAACGTATTATAACTTGGAGGTTATAACGATTAATCCTCAAAGGACACACCTTCAAGTAATTCCATGGGATCACATTGACCCCGCCGATTTTAAATAGTTGTCAAATCAAAAGTAAACGATATTTTCAGCTGGAAAAAATCAAGAGTGATGTCGAAACAATGTAAAATGAGAACAAAATATTTCCGAAGCCTCAGTGCTAATTTAACTATCCAAAAAAATACTTTAGAAGACGTGAAAAATCAGATTTTTTACGAAAAAAATTCGTAACTTCATTAACTTTGGGTAATTTGAAATCAAAAACTCAAGAATATACTCTACAACACTTTGAATGAAAAACTGTTATGATACGGAGCATTGGAAAAAGGGTATGAATGCGGTGATTTTCGTAAAAAATTAAATAGGTTGAGATCCAGTGCAACCATTGATTTTGCTTATAATTGTGCATGATAATTATGGTAACAATTTTTTAAATTTAGTGTAAAGTTTCCGTGGGGTCACAGTGACCCCCAATGTCCTTCAAGGGTTGAAAGGGTACTTTCTAGCTGTCCGTGCATATTCTTGACTTGTTCTTGGTCAAGTATGGAAAGAGGGAAACTTGCCCCGTGATGCGGGAGTAGAAATACACGAGGGTGGATCAATACTTGAGCCTACTAGTGTCTTGAGTCAGATTCTACCAAGTCTGGAGAAGTTTCTAAGAATTTGCAATGCAACATGAATTTTCGGAAAGGATTTTTTATTCAAAAACGAGACTTTTCGATTGTTTTTACCGATCGTTTTGGTGGAGTTAAATATCAAGAAGATTGATTCTATCGATATCGATATTCAAAAAATACAAATTTACCATGGAATCGTTTATAACGAAAATTATCAGAAAAATCAAAAACATTTTCGATCCAGAAATAAGAGGCATGATCACTATTTTATGAATAATTTTGAGAGATGTAAAATTCAAAATTTCTTCAATACTGACGTCGTATTTTCAGATTTCATATTCCGATTTTAAAATTTCCTTAATTTTAGTTCTGAATTTTCAAATTTTGATATAATTAAATTCAAAAATTGAAGGGTATATGATAAATTTCCCAAATAATTATTACTAAACTAGTTGAGAAATGTAGCATGATCCAAAGTCATGGAAAAATTTAAAAACTCGATGATTGAGAAACTTCAAAATCCAAGAACCTAAAAATTAAAATAGAATATTCGCAAATTTCCACAAATGGAAAAAAATTGTCGAAGAATTCAAAATTAATGAAGATTTTTACAATTCCAGAGTCAAAAAATTTATGAATAATGAAGTTTGAATGAAAAATTTCCAAACCTCAACACATTTTGAAATTGAAATTTCCGAGTTTCGTCATTTTGACTTTCGAATTTCTAAATGTGAATTTCCGAAATAAAAAAAAATCGCAACTTCGATTCAACTACATATTTACGTACCTATATTTCTTCGAACACCTCATGTTGTCTCCATCGAAAACCAGGAAGGTGACCAGACTTTTTTGGGACGAGTTTTGAAATGTTTTGACTTTTCAAAACTTAACTAGTAGCGTGGTGGGCAAAGGGTAGCGGCAATTTCCCCGGGGTGGGAAACTTCGAAACAAAACAGAAAAAAATACATTTTCAAAGTTCCTAATACATAGTGACAAAATTTTAAAAGTGATAGATTTTAGCGACATACCACAATATTCATTTTTCGTCTAAAAAATCCAAAATTCTCCGAGTTTGAGAAATACATCGCGAAATTTAGAGAAAGTTGAAAAAATTGCCACTTTTTAATAATAGAATAATGTATTATGTGAATTTAAAAAACTTGAAACTGAATTCGAAAATTAAAAATCAAAGTCTTTCGTGTTCCAAATTTTTATAACTTGATAATCCTTAGACCGTAAAAATAAAAATAATTCTTTGAATTCATATCCCAACATTTGAACTCTTGAATTCTTGAAAAGTCTAAAAAGCAATCATCACTCAAAAAAAAAAAATTGTAAATAAAACATCTAAGAACTTATTGTTGCTAATAAACGTCTGAAAAATCAACAAATATCCACTATTCGTGCTGCAAAAATTATTTACATTACCTTCATCAGATCTTCCATTCCAGTTATTCTGACTCATCACAGACACTTATTCTGCGTTATTCAAGCCACCGAATCCCATGCACACAGAACAACGTGGACACAAATCTTAAAACACAAAATAAAGAGCACAAGCACGTTATTGCGAGAAAAAATGAATTTTTTGTACATACCTTTTCAAAAAATAGTTAAATTACTTTTATACCACTTGGTGTGAAATGTGCATACTTTTTCCGCTGACATGTTTTAAATGCACTTATTCCACGTTGCGGGACAAAAAAATTTCTCAACTAGTCAAATAATGATTTTTCAACTGATGTGATCCTAAAACTCGCCTCCGGATCATTTTAGATAGTTTTACATATTCCTCGCGATATTGGAATAAAGTATTATTAAATTTACAGCACTCGCCATGCTCGTGTGGAAAACTTCACGCTCATAATATACCATTAAACTCACGTGACTCTTGAAAAATTATAACTACACTAGTTATCAAATGTACTGTTTTTAGGACTGTTGAACAATCCTATGAATGCGCAGAAATACAATATAGTCGTTTCATTGTAACTTTTTTATGGCAAATTGACATTATAAAATCAATATGATATATACACATATCCCCAGTACTATTTCAAGTGTTACGTGTTATTATGTATCTAAAATAGAGCGATACATAAAATTAGAAATAAAGAATGGAAATTAATTTTTTTTCACTAGGGATGGGAAAAATTTCGTCGATAACTATCGATGATTTCGAAAAAGTTACTATCAATAAGCATTGATAACGACTACGCCATTTTTCGGGAGAGAAATTTTAAGTCAACTAGCATAAAGTATCATTAATGTTCCTTCTTTAGATTCGAAAATGTTTACAATCTGACAATGTTGAAAATTTTCATATCCCTGAAATACGAAATTCATAAATTAGGAAGTTTCAATTTTTGAAGACAAATTTCCAAATTTCACAATTAGAATTCACAATTGATGAAAAGCATATTTTTCATCGCAAAATACAACTTTTCACAGTTCGAACTGGGTCAAATATTAAATTCCAATTACTCCAAAATACATAAAATTTTCATGACGGATAACAATCAAAATTCTGAAGCTAAAATTCTCTAAAATCTATATTAAAAGCATAACAATACCAAAAAGTATCTTGAGATCCAATTTTCAAAATCCACTTCTTAATTCTAAAGTTAAAATTCTTATTTTTCAAAATTTAATACACTAAGTTCAAACTTTCAAATTTTGAAATTTTTCCGATCTCCAAACGTAAAAGTTTCACTTCTCAAAGAAAAATTCTCAAACCCAAAAAATTAAAATCTGAATTCCCTATCTCAAAATTCATAAACTTCACAACTTCCAAATACTTCACTTCCAACTCCAAAACTAAAAAATCCCACATTGTACAATCACCCAAATCTACAAGTTCTCCAAAATCTTCAAAACTATCCATAACCACCAAACGCAAGAAATTCATCGATCGTCACCGATTAACATCGACCATTTTTCCCACCCCTACAATTCTGCCACCCGCTCATAACCAAATAGAGCCATAGCCCCGGCGACTCCAAAAATTACCGCGTTTACATTTATATGACTATATAACCTTATTTCTCATCCCGAACCTTCGTTATCTCGAGCCTTATCATCCCAAAAACACCAAAATTATCAATATTGCTCCGACTCGCATGTCATTTTGTCCGACCCTTTTCCGCCCGAGACACAAATGTACCCCGCGTTCACATCGCACCCGGAAACGAGAAGATTTTTGAGAACGCTGCTCGACTGGAACGGATCCAAACTTCGCGTCGACTTGTCATTGTTAGGGGGGTGGAAATACTGTCCACCGGTGTCACCTTCACTGCCACTACTATCATCCACGCAACTTCCACTACCATTGATCGAATCCTCGTGTTTCCCATTCTCCTCGAAATCACAAGGCAACCAATTCCCGATCCCGGACGCATCGAGTATGGTCAATATTTGGTCATCGTTTTGGATCAAAGATGGGCCACCGCTCCCAACCAAATGGTCGTAATCATTGCTGTCCGGAGACGGCGTTACCTTACCCTGCTGCATCGGCCGAACGTCTCTCATTTTTCCATTCGACCTGGCGCAGGCTGCTTTTCTCGTGTCATGGCTTTTTACGCGTTTTTTGTCGGTGACGTCAGCGACGTCCGCGTGGACACGTTTGTTCGTTTTTTCGAAGGGATGGAGACTGCGCTGGGGAGGGTTCGGAGAGTCGGTTGTGACTTCTGGAACAATTATATATGAGCAGAAGTTAGGGGCCGTCCATAAATCTCGTGACGCTAAAAATGATCAAAACTGACCCACCCCCTCCCCCCACCCTTGTGACGGAATGTGAAGATATAAAGGCACCCCCCCCCCCACCCCCGGGCCCCTCGCCGTAATTTTTTTCCTGAGATGTGTATTTGTATATATATATACATAAGAACATAGCATGAATGATTGAATTAGTAAATTGAACATAATCAAAAATGAAACAGAGATTCAAAGAATTTTCTGGGGTGTTATAACACCCCTCTTATGACGGTGATATTTGTATAAAATTCATGAAAACGGGTTTACCTGCAAACGTTTACATGAATTTTTCATAAAACCGGCAAAAATTAATACATGCATACAGCAAAACTCGTCGTATTGTCGCAATCTCTATCTTTTGTCGCCTGTCGTATTGTCCTATTGTACGACCGGTTTTACAATACGACAATATGACAGGCGATAAAGATGGAAATAGCAACAATACGACGAGTTTTGCTGTATTGACGTGATTATATAATAAATGAATGACTGATTCAATTATTGATACGAATACAATTTCCTCCAACTTTCATCGTATATGAATATGGAAAAAGTATATCTGAAATATTACTTAATGGGATAAGTCTTCTCGCTATTCTATGGCGATTAAATATTCCTAACAATTGTACAAGCAGTTCGAATATAGTGGATTTCAGATATTCGGGAAAAAAATACTTACTCACGGGCAATAAATCATACTTATGTGTACTGGGACTTTTTTTGGATGTTGCTTCAACTATGTAGAATAATATATGATGAAAATTTGAGATAACATGTCAAAGTTTGTGTTCGTAAAATTTTCGACTCCCGGTTTGAAAAAATAGGTGTAACAGTAATAATATGGAAAAATTTTTCTGAGAAAAGATTTTTTCCCGATCCATTTTTGTACTCGACATAATAATTAGCTGGACAAAAGTGGGACAAATGAGCAATTCTACATGATTTACGTGACGTTTTGAAAAACCCTCCCCCCCTCGGGCGTGATGAATCGCGACGGTCCTTTAAACCTCCCCCCTCCTCCCCCCCATTCCAGCGTCACGAGATTTCTGGACGGCCCCTCAGGCCAGTCAATAGAAACATGAAAAAGAAGAATTTTACAATAATTAAGAGCATTCTGAAATTTGGATATAAATCGTATGCACGGAAAACAGAGAAACCCAGTTTTGTAACCTTCTCTGAGGCGTAGAAATGATTTAAATCGCAAAAACGTGAAATTTCCTTTTATTCATTAAGAATAATCCTGGACATCGTACGAACTTGCAAAATCGTTGAAAAAGTCACACATACGTTTCTATTTAATTTGAGACTCCGCACGATGTGCGAAAGATAAGATTATTTCATTTGTTGACTAATTTTTTTAAAAACAATATTACAAAATTTCGAAAAAGTTGCAAATTTGCAGATGATCAAGAGCATTATGGCAAATTTTCAATCTTCTATCTCTTATGGAAAATTATTTATTGAAAATTTAAGAACAATGTTTTGCTGACTAAAGTAAAAAAAATCGAATTCACGTAAATGAATGGAACGAGTGATTATTTGCTCTTACCTTTCCGTTCAACACATCCGAAAACGTGTATGGGGTTGACCATGACTCTGTTTATATCTTCTTGGGATATAGATTGAATGTCGGAATCTGATGTGAATAATGGAACCGGGCTGAGAAACTTCGTCGAGTAATTCTCTGAACTGGAAATAAAATCCATTCAAAATAATTAAGAATAAAATAACTGGTTGTTGTGAGATATATATCCAGACATACATTGTTTCAAAACTAACATAATTTAGCGAAGTTTGAGAGTGAAGCAAAAACGTGGAAATTTTCGGAACTTCTAAGCTTCAAAATTTGAAAACTTTCGAAAATTTTACAACTTAACAACTTTTGAACTTCAAAATTCTCTAAAACTTCAGAATTTCATAACCTTCAGAACTTATAACATTTTTAAAACTTCAAAAACTTTAAAACTTGATAATTCTTCAAAATTGAAGTACTTCTAAAATTTACAATAACTTTAAATCTTAAAGAACAAAGAAAAAATTGTTGGCTGGTCCAAAAGTGAATCTAGAATTTATGTATTTACTCTTTTTTCTCGACGCAAGCTCTTTTCGGACCCCACATAACCATATCGTCGCTGAGGAGTACATCGAGCACTTCGTCTTCGCCTGCGTCAAGAGGAATGAATGGCGCCCTTTTGTTCATCTCCACATCTTCATCTTCGAAGACTTGATGATTCACCTTCGGTATCATGATGTCGTGTATTGCGTCAACAGGATCAATCCCGTTTTTCTTGCACGCACTCGCCGATGGATCATTGGCACCCTTGAAGCACAAATGAAATTCAATATTCATACACCATCAGACGTATTATATTTTTCGAAATTTCAGAGTCTTTAATCTTTACACTTCTAAAAATTTCGAACAGCAGAGTTTTTCGCTTCTTTGATTGGGAAATTCCATGACATTTCCAGGTTTTCCCGGGCATCAATATTATTTTTTCAAGTCGAATTATATTAATGTTTTACGAGTGTTTCAGTTGTTAATTACTAAAAATATTATCGCGGTAATGAAATATTTCAAATGGAAGATTATTTTTCAAAACTTCAAAATTTCGAAACTATAAAACTTGAAGTACTTTAAAAACTTCGAAACGCTGAAATTTCAATTATTTTTCAAACTTCTAAGGTTTGAGCTTCAAAATATGTAAAAAATTCAGAATCCCTTGAATTGGCAAATTTACGAAGATTATAAATACGTTCTACAAGCATTTTGACATTTTTTCAGGGTCAAAACGAACTTCCCTGAAAATTCCCGTTTTTTTATATCATTTCATTTCCCTGCCACTTGAGGTATTATATCCGACCTGCTAATTTTACTTAGGATGTTAATGAAAAAAATCACAGATGTTCTCGACAGCCTACTGAGTATATCTGAAAAATTGTAGAACAATCTACAGTACCGATTTAGCAAAAAAAAATTCGCAAACTCAACATTGTTCTTATGGGCGCAATGCTGTTTTCCCGAATTTCTCTTAAACTATACTTGGGATTTTTATGAAACGTGGTAAAAAGTTATAAAGAATTTTTTTTTCGCAAAACGCGCTGCAAAACACGAATTTTTACCGTACCGTTTTCGCACAAATAAAATAATCGAAGAATTTTATACATATATATATATATATATATATATATATATATATTCTCCTTGCTAACTTTCATGTATTGAAGTTAGCAGACAACGTCATTTCATTGCGCCTAACTTCACCACAGACGTAATACCTTAAGGATTATCAATCTTTTGTTCAAATCAAATTTTACTTGAAATTATAAAAAATCAAGAAAAATAAAAGAAATCCCATTTTTCGGAAAACGCGTAAACTCGCACACCTTATCAAACGTCGGCGAATTACAACAGCATTCAGTGCTGTAAGGGCTACCAAAGTTTTTGTAATTAAAAACTGGGTCCTTGTCGATTTCTTGTAGAGATTCGACCGAACTGCTGTGCAAATTCGTTTTTATAGCTGAAAATGTGTTTTCCATGAGCGACTTGCACGAAACATCATGATTCAGACTCGACGCGATGGTTCCATTTGACAACTGCTGGGATCCATTTGTCTGAACTACGTCAACTACGTCCGTGCAGAAAATTTCAGGTTCTTCCAACGATACGCATACGTCTCCGGCGGTTGGCGCCAAGTGTGTCAAATCTTCTGGTTCATCCTTTAACACTGGAAACAAAATAATCCCATACAAAAACAGAACAAATTTTTATTACATTGGATGTGAAGCACGAAAATTGAAAACTTGATAAGCGTCATGTAAATAAGCAGAGTTGTCGGCCTTTTTTTATCGTGAAATTTTCGAAATTTCAATTGGAAATTCTTCTAAATTCTCAAACAATTCTCAAACACTTCAAAATTTGAAAATTTTCAAAACTTCGAAATTCCCTAAACTTCAGACTCCATAATTCTTCGAAATTCCAGCAATTTCAAAATGCCCAAAGCTTCAACGTTCCCGAAATTCAGAACTTCAATACTTCGAAATTCACCCAAACTAGTCAAAACTTAAAAATCCCAAAACTCCTAAGACTTCGAAAATTTCAAGTTTTTACACTCGCACCTTAATTACTGAAAGATTATAAACGTTCAACGAGAACTTCAACATTTTTCTACGGCCAACATAAAATTCCCTAACAATTTCATATTTCATCTAGAACATCTAATTTCCCTAGAAATTTTTCCCAGACAATTTCCCCACTTTTTCCAGGTACGCAATAACCCTACCTAACTATTCCAAAATACCCTCGACTCGTACTTTACTCAAAAACACTATCAAAACAAATCTCACTCGTTATCCCCGGATTTTCGTCATCAAACGTCAAGAAACCCTCATTCATATCCTTCGTACGAGGCGCGAAAATCCTGAACGTATTCGTGCAGGACGGCAGAAAGAACGGCTTTCTGAAGACCTCTTCGGTCACTCTCACTGCTCTCGTATCGGGTAACTTTTCAGCTTCCTTCGGCAACTCATCGATCAAAACAGGTATCTCCTCCGGCACCTCGTTTGGCGAATCCACGGAAAGTTCTGGGATATCTAAACTGTTCGCATCCTCGAACAACAAATTCGAAATGTCTCCCGAGTCAACTTCCGCTTCGAGTGCGTTCGGTGAGCCAATTTCTTCGTTCAGCTCCGTCAAAAGAAGGTCTTTTTTGGTTGCAGAAATCGTATGATCCGTCTGTTCCTGCAAAATTCAAAGTTTCCATAACTTTTTTACGGGAAACAGTCATGACCAGTTTTCGAAATTTAAAAACTTCACGAATTTTCCACAACTTACTGATGTTTCGCTCAACTTAAAATTTTCAGCAAATTCTTGTATTATAATTCAATAAAAAATAAGTTTAACAATTCTGATGTTTAATAGTTCATATATGTTTAAAAATTCGAATAAAAATTATCATATTTAATAGTTCATATATGTTAAACAATTCGAATTTACGAGAACTCGTAAATTCGAATTTGGAAATCGAAAAATGCGGCTAACCTCTGAGGTGTTTTTCTCGTCATCTAATGATCCTGTCAGGTGATAACACCCGTCATCTGCAATGTCCCGGCCATTCTGGCATGGCAGTTTCTGCGGGTCGTTGTATTTTTCCGAATCGCCCGCGTATCCTTCGCAATCGTAAACAGAGGCAGTGTTCAAAAATGGCAGTTGTTTGCCCACGGACAAACGCTCGAACAGCTCGAGTGGAGCAGAATTTTGTGGGGTCGGTGAATTGTTCTTGACTGTTTTTTCTTCGGAACTCGACGAATCGAGCTTCTTATTCTTCAACTGATGAATCGTATAGATTTCATCCCGATTTTCAACCGCGCTGAAAAACAACGGGAATTTTATAACTATGCCTCATCGACAATTTACTTTGAAATTTATGGAATTCTCACGATCGAAACATTATAAAATTTACGGAATTCTTGAAATTTTTCAACATTCTCGGAATTTCTAAAACTTCAAAAATTTTTTCCATTTCTCCACATTTTCGAAACTCATATTATTTTTAGAATTCTCGAAATTACTAGAATTTCAAATATTATGAAAAGAAATTCCTATATTTTCGAAGTTTTCATAATTTCCTAGTTTTTGAAAATTGTGTAACAATAAATATTTGAGTATTGTGCTGTATTATGAAGTAATTGTACTTCATACATACTCAACTTCTTCAGATTAATCTGATTTGTGCATGAGAAAATTACGTAACTCATATGATTTATGCCATGTTATCAATGAAGAACATTAGCAAGTCGTTTTCGTATCGAATAAAAAATCTTTTAATGCAGCCTATCAGAACCGAAACTGGAACCGTTATTCCTGTTTTCTGAGAACCGGAACCGGAACCGGAACCGATTTCAACTCTTTTTTTGGAACCGGAACCGGAACTGGAGCCGTTAATAATATATTTCTAGGAATCGAGACCGAAATGGAACCGTTAATCATTCCGGTTCTCAGTCCCTGGTGAAAAGGACAATATATTTAGTTAGTCCGTATTGTACTGAATTTATTTAGTACTTTTCACTAAACTTTAATCGTATTTACTTCGCTATTTTTCAGTGTATTTTTTTGTAACTGTAAGTTGTTCTTTCGTGAATTTTTGTATTCTTTTTTTTTGGCAACTTTCTGAATTTTTCTCCTTTTTTTTTTTTTTTTTTTTTTTTTTTTTTTTTTTTTTTTTTTTTTTTTTTTTTTTTTTTTTTTTTTTTTTTTTTTTTTTATTTTTTATTTTTTTTTTTTTTTTATTTGTAAGTTATCATTTCCTTCTAAAAATCAACACATGCTCTTAATTCCCCGATGCTACAGCATCATATGACCTACGCGTTTTGCAATTATTACGTCAACCATCGTAAAACAATCTGGCGACGTCAGTTTATTACTTCCACGCTTTCATTTAAGATACGACGAAAGCCAAGGCCGAAGGTTAGATAGAAATGGATAACCTTAGAGAAATTATCGAATTAGAGCATCTTTTTTTGGCAGACTCCTATGTAGTAACGCGTGATTGCTCGATTCGATGATTTAAGCCAGTGTCAGGGATGTAGCCAGGGGAGGCGCTCGAGGGGCCAAAGCACACCCCCGAAATTTACGAAGTCTGCCGAATTTGTGATTTTTCATGCAGCAAGTTTTAGAATGTTGATGTTTTTGGAAATTTTGAAGAATTCTCAAAATTTCGAGAATTTTAAGGTTGGAGAGTTGTTAAGTTTTGAGATTTTGAAAGTTTTAAAGTTTGCGAGAATTTCGGAGTTCAGAAACTCAAGAAATTTCAAAAATTTCCAAGCTGTAGGATTTTAAGATACGAAATTTTCAGAATTTTGGTGTTTTTGAACATTCTGAAAAATTTTGGAGTTTAAAAGTTGCAAAGTTTTGAAATTTTTAGAAGCTGAAGAAGTTCAGAAATTTTGAAGTTTTGGAAATATAGAATTTCGAAGTTTTGCAGACTAATTTTCTGTCAAGTTTTGGAAGTTTCGAAAAATTTTGAAGTTTCAAAGTTCCAGAGTATTTGAATTTTTTGGAAATTTAAATAAATTTAAAATTTTTATGAATTTTAGAGTGCAAAAAATTTCAAAGTTTGAAAGGTGTCAAAATTTGTAATTTGAAAAGTTTCAAAGTTTTGGAAATTCCGAAAATAATTCTCAAGTTTCATAGCATGAAAACTTCCAAAATTTTGGAAGTTTCAAAAGTTTTGGAGAATTTCGAACATGTTTGAAATTTTTAAGTTTTCATAAGTATCAAAAATTTTACACAATCCCATAGTTTAGAAGCTCCAAAAATTTCAAAATTTTGAAACGATTAACGGTAAATATTGAAGTTCTTAAGCATTTTTCAGTTTAGGAAATTTCGAAACTTTCTGAAGTAATGTAAAAAATTTTCAAGTTCCGACTGCGATTTATTAAATTTCAAAGTTTTCAAAAATCATAAGATTCTCAAGTCTTAGAAGTTTCAAAATTTTGACAACTTTTCAAGTGTTAGAATTACAGCGTTTCTGAATTTTTAAAAATTTTAAAAATTGTCGAATAATTTCAAAGTGAAAAACTTTTCAAATTTCTCAAATTATCCAAAATAAAAAAAATCTAGTATCAAGTCCCAAAAATTTTAAAATATTTCGAAATCCCAGCGTTAAAAATACCACCCAATTTCTCAAAATCACAAAATAAAAACTATCAAATACTTCGTAACCCAAAAATCTCCTTAAGATCAATTTTAGAAAATTTTTGAATACCAATTACAAAAAACGTCTAAATTTTCGAACATATACATAATAAAATCCACTAACTTTCGTAAAAATAATATATATATTTTTTTCATCACCAAACATCAGTTGACATACCCAGCGTAATTATTTCAATTTTAAAAAAAATCCAAAACTACCAACTACATCGTATCCATTCAATATTCAACCAAAACCCAATAAAAACACGATTCACTTCCACCAACTTTCCGAAAGTACACAAATCCAACTCCGATAATAATTTCCTCCTCGACCTTACACCTCCCCCGAAAAAAATTTCTGGCTACGGACCTGACCACTGTGTTCAATGTCTTATAAGAAGGTTACGACGAATATAGATCGTTGGAATATTTTCGTTCTGTTTTCATTCAACTTCTCCAATATGCAAACGGACAGAAAAATTATCCACTGACAAAAGTTGTCAGTATGAATATCAAAAGGTGCTAACTGACGTTTCGATAATGTTCAAGCATTTGATAATAAAAATAAATGAGCTTACTAAAACTTCAGTTAGCACCTTTTGCTTTTCACCCCTTCAAATCTTCGTAATCAGTGAATCGAACGTCATTTTCCGAGATAACTGATATTAAGTGTTCCTGGAGCCACGAAATATCGTCCACCTGTGCTGTCTAGATGTGTTCTCTATGTTTAGCACTGAGACGTGTGTACGGAAAAAATTTTCCTACAAATACTCACGTCGCTCAAGACTTGGTTGACCCAAACTATACTAAGTGGAAGCGACGATTTGCGTTCACTCGCTCCCCCTCCTTTTCAAATCTATTCAACACGTTACTGTCATCGTCATCTGTCATGCCAGTGTAGTCGTGCGTGCGAACTCTCGGGAGATTATTTTTGCACGGCACGAGAAACTGCACGCGTGCAATGGATAATATATTGAGTTTTCTGTCTCTTTCGAGATTGACCGAGGAACTTCCGGATTCATTGAGGTTTGAGTTTTTGAAATTTTCGAATGTCAAAATGTGTTTCGGGAATCGTTCAAAATTGAGGCAAAATTACCGGAAATGATAATGATTGAAGGTTTATCTACTACAGTTGTTTCTCGGTTTTAAAAATTTTGTAATTGGGAGTTTTTGCATTTCCTAGATCGAATTTGTCAGTTTGTTAATTCCTAATTTTTCAGACTCAAATTCGAGAACTGACGGATATTTTTTCATTTGAAAGTCGAAAATTTACGCTGGAATATTGTTGAAACTTTTCAATTCCTTAAATCTCGAATCCTTGGTAATTTTTGTTGTTGACATTAGTTTTGAAAATCCTTTGAAATTGAGACAAAATTACCAAAAATAGGATCATGATTTTTTTTAAACGTTTATCTATCGAAGTTGCAGTTTTTCGTATTCATAGATCTAAAAATTTTTAAATTGAGAATTTTTGAATTTTCTAGATCGAATTTCTCAATTCGTTAGTTTGTAATTTATTAGACCCGAAATTAATAATTCAGAAGTTTTTCAATCTGAAATACAAAAATTTACAATTTAATATTGTCTTAACTTTCAAATTCCTTAAATCTCGAATTCCTAGAATTTCGTAGTGTCAATAGTGTTAATATTTGTTTCAGAAATCCTTCGAAATTGATGCGAAATACCCAAAACTGTAATAATAATAATTTTTGAAAGTTTATCTACCAAAGTTGCCACTTCTCGTATTTATTGGTTTGAAAAATTTTGAAATTTGTAATTTTCAAAATTTTCTGGATCGAATTCTTGAATTCGTTAATTTGTAATTTATCAGACACAAAGTCGATAATTCACGAATTTTTAAATCTGAATGACAAAAATTTACGATCGAATACAATTAAAACTTCTTTACTCCATAAATACTGAACCCCTGAAATTTTATAGTGTCAAAATGTGTTTCAAAAATTCTTTGAAATTGATGTGAAATTCTCAGAAATTAAATGATATTTTTTGGAACTTTATCCACTTAAGTTGCAACTTCTGATGTTTTTTGATTACTAAATTTACGTAATTCAAAATTTAATTTAAATTTCAAATTTTCTAACTTAAATGCCTGGATTTGTTCAAAATTAAGCAATTCGATCTTGAAATTTTAAAAGTTTCTGCAAAAATACAAAAAAAAAAATCAATAAATATCAAAATAAAAACTGCCTCTATAAGCTTGGAAGTTTCTTTACTTAACTGTCAAAACTGAAAAATTTCCGAACTTGAAAACACTCAAAAACTGACTTACCCAGTCAAATTTTAAAAAATGTATTTTTTTCCAAGTTGGGAACTGTTAGATAATAACTTTCAAAATCAAGAAATCCCACATCCAAAACTCTAAGTTCTGAATTTCGAAATTCATAAACTTTTCAATTTGCATATTCCCTCCACATTTTTTTATTACCGCTATTATTATTCTGAAGTCGTCATTCACACTTGAGAAAAAAAAAAAAAAAAAAATACATTCAATTGTCTCTAAACTGAAATCACCAAAAAATTTTAGAGCCAATAGGTAAAAATGGGAATAACAGTTGCGCAAAAACTGTTCATATTTGATACCTATTCATTACTTACCCAAATAATAATTGATTTAAAAATTATAAAATTATAAAATGATTGTTTACTATACAGAGCAAAATGAAGATTAAAAACTCACCTTATGATGCAATTGACGCAGACGATAGACAAAGGTTTATCTTGTTTCGGGCATTTTATAACAGTGAATTGCGTGCATATCCATGCGTAGCCCCCTCCTTTCGCCAAGAATCTATACGGACTTGTTTCGATTTGGCCTTTGCTAGCCACTGAAATATTCACGAATTTCGTATTTCAGAAACACGAAAATTTTCAAAGTTATCGGATTGTAAACATTTTCGAATCCAAATTGGAAAATTTACGGTACTGTACGCTAGTCAACTTTTAACTTTGAAATTTGGCAATTTCGAAGTCTGAAGACATAAATTATAACATTTGAGTTGTTGATATATAATTCGAAGTACTTACAGGGTGGACATTTTCAAGTTCTGAATTATAAACAATTTCACATTTCAATGTGTTGAGGACAATGTTACACTCACACATCTTGAAATGCTGACGCAGTTCCCAGCTGTCGCTTCCATGATAAAAATCGAATGCACGTTGTCCAATCAACTCGCTTTTACTCCAACCGAAGTGAGAAGACAATCTGCAAGAAAAAATTGGTTGAAATCTTTGAATTGTTTATAGAATTGAGAATCGTCAAATTATTAGAATATACCAGACTTCGAACAGTTAACGGATAAAAAGTAAATTACAAGGGGAACCCCCGTAATGTATATCGCGGATTGACCTGAAATTTCACGTACGAAGTCTACAAAGATACCCGCGAAAAATACTTTTTCACTTTTTTTA
>JAPYZK010000160.1:0-29660 GCA_030522785.1 Platygaster equestris
AGTGTCTGGTGACAAGTGTACACAATTTCGGCGAACAGAAGCGTAGAACGTTGAAAAGAGGTAATATAAGTCACTTAAATTGTTTGTTAGACTTACCTAGACTTACCGTTTGCGATTTTACGATATAAAAATAGTCATTTTCTTAAAACGTAATGAAAAAAGTTTCCGCACAAAGTAAGTATGTTCAAATATTTTGACAGATGTCGTCTCATCTCAGTGCAATTGCCCATCGATACTATCGATGTGTCACCAGACACTTACTTATTTATAAACAATTATATTGTTTAAAAATCCGTCTTCCGCCAACGGATTCGTGTTTTCCCCAAAAAAAGGCATATTTAAGAAGAAAAAAAAATTTTTATGTCATTTTTCGGAAAAGTGCCTATTCTAGACATTTACCAAATTTTTAAATATACATTTTCAGGTGCAAAAGCGTTCGAAATGTATTTGAAATTTTTATTAAGATCAAATAGCTAAATGAAATAGATTATTTACGAAACAATTTGAATGTACAATTGTGTGAACAATGGACATTACATAGAAACATTTTTTCACAGTCTGAAGATGAGTTCCAAACTCCAAAAAAGAAAAAAGATAAAAAACAGGACTCGTCTGCTTCAGCAAACACCAAAACTAACAATAAAAGAAAATTAGCAGAACGAGAGGATGGTGAAAAATTAGAAATTTCTAAAAATAAAAAAAAAGCTACCACAGAAGAGGTGAAAGACGACGCTAACCAGAATGTCAATCCAAGGAATTCTTTGCTGAATTATTTTAGGTAATTATATCGCAATCAATAAACGGTATAATTAATTCCAAATTGAAGAATGATAAAAGTAATGGAATTGTCTATTACATCAATATCTATTTATTCTATTCTGTATTATATCACCATTGAATTTGATAACTAGATTACAAATTCGATGATTCATTGCCATTAAAAAATTACAACATGTTTTTGCTTTCTTTTAAATACAATTTCTTAATATTATTGAAAAAAATAACAAAGTCATCAAATAAGAATTTGAATTTACTTCGATGTGACTTTTTCCTCCTCTTTTTTAGTAAAGCTACTCCTGAACAAATGGAAAAACAAAGGCAAGCACAGCTTTCGCAATTGGTTGTGAAAGTCGACATACATGAAACACGAAAATCCAACTCTCCAAAAACGGTATCACCAGTTACCACACCAAGGTCGAGAAGTTCATTGTCAAAATCCAAGTCAACAGAAGAGCTGGATTTCAATAATATTGAAGTAATCAGTTCTGAAATCGTGACTTTGGAACCTGAACCTGCACCTATTTTTTTTCCCAAGTCTCCCAAAACCAAACCCAAATGGTCTTTGCAAGTCAAACTGGGTCCGAGTTTTGACAAACCAGATACACTGCCTGGTAGGTTACTGCAACATGTCAAACATTTCTTGATTATGTAATTATAAGCAGTGCAAAAAATTTGCAAAACTTCTTACTCTATTTTTGGTTTGAAAATTCGAATAACTTATGCAGTTTTAATCCAAATCTATTTTTCAACAAGTAGTAAAATAGTACAACAAACATGAAGACATTGAAAAGAATTTATAAAAATACCACCGCTTATTTTATTCCAAATGAGAATTTACGAAAAAATGGAAGGAAAAAGTAAGAGTGACATAAAATCAGAGGTATAAAAAATCTTCCATAACTCACCAGACACCTGGAATGAGTTGGTATCAAAAATTCACATGATGACAATCAAAAGCGAGAGTCTCCCGAAATCAGTATAACTCAGATCTTATACTTGCATTCGGTCGATGGCAATGATTAATCACACTTTGATCGCTGACCATATTCTCAAATAAACCCCCAAAATCCAAAAAATTCGAACAAAATATTGACACAAAATTTTCTTTCCAGACCTGGATGAAACCTTTGATGAGATATTCACACCAAGAACGAAAACCAGGCAACAAAAAAGAATTTCCCAACCCTCGAAGTCACTTCAAGAAAAAGAGAAGCCCAATGAAGAATCTGGAAAAATCAAGCAAGAAGATATTCCGAAATCCAAAAGTAAAAAAAATCCCAACGAAAATTCTCAAAACTCCAAAAATTCCCAGAAATCCGAAGAAAAAACTAAAACAATCGATAGTCCTCGAACGACCAAAGTCAAAACTCCGTCTAGGAAAAATGACAAAAAAGAGAAAATCTTCATAGAACAAAAGAAACTTGAAGAAAAAACAAAAAAGATTGAAAGTCCTGAAAATACCATTAAAGTATCAACTCCGTCTACGAAAGATAAGAAAAAAGAAAATATCTCTGCAGGACAAAAAGAACCCAGGAAACTGGCTCCTTTATTTCTAAAACGCGCGAAATGTGATCCTGTCATTACGCAAGCTCGCCGACAATTTTTGCAACCTGACCTTATCGATATCACCGAAGATTCTGGAAAACCACGTTTCGTTCTCTTGGGGCCACCGACTCTTCCTTTTCCCAAAATCAGCCACGTGACTCAACTCGACCTAAAAACGTCCTTGACAAATGATGATTTAAAAAGCAAGTTTTCGCGAAAAACTCCAAAAATTTACGAATCCAATTTCGATGTATCCGAAATCAAGAGCGTGAACAATTTGAGAACAACAAATTCTGAAGATCAAGTAAATGTTAAGGAAGTTGCGAAACCAAAAATTGAGGATGCGATCCAGGAGTTGGAATCGCGTTGTTTGGATGCGAAATCCATGTGGCAAAAAATGTCAAAATTTGTGGATAAAGATAAAATAGAAAAACCGAAAAGAGCGAGACCAAAAAGGAGGGTTTCGAAAACCGAAGAGGTAGAGAATGTGAATGATGAAAAAAATAAAATTTGGACCAATAAGTATAAACCGACTTGTTCGGGAGAGATTATTGGAAACGAGGCTTCTGTGAAGAAATTGTTAAATTGGTTGCAAGCTTGGAAAATTCCAAGTGGAACGAAAAGTGACGATAGCGAAGACGAATTTTATACGTCGGATTGCAGCAGGTCAAGCGCAATGGAAACTAATCAAGTCGCGGTTTTGATGGGGCCCCATGGTTCTGGAAAGTCTGCGAGCGTTTATGCGGTTGCTGAGGAGCTGGGATATAAGTAAGAAAAAAGTTCAGAATTTTTTATTATGTTTGCCTTGAAAACTTTTAGCTTCGCGAGAAAATTTATAAAGACCTTTTAAGTGCGAAATCGCATGTCCAAGGATAAACAATATTCGGGACCATAAATTTATTCGCAAAACTTCGGTTTTAAACGAATATTTATTCTGGGATCTCGGATTTGAACAGAATAATAATGGGCTGCAGGATCAAAACTAGTAAACGTTATTTTACAGTATCCTGGAGGTCAATGCTTCGTCCAAAAGACCTGGAAAAAAAATATTGAAGGATTTGGAGGAAGCCACAAAGTCGCACAGGATTCGCAATGGAAATATGGAATCCTTTGGTTTCACGTCTAAAGAAAAAACTGAAGAGAAGAAAATCCCGAAAAATTCCTTGATTCTTTTGGAGGACGTGGATTTGGTGTTCGACGAAGACGAAGGATTTGTTTCCGCTGCTTTTCAGTTAGCTTCGAACACAAAACGCCCGATTGCTATGACTTGTAGGAACACATTTTCGTCTCTGAATAAATTGGCTCCTCAACAATTTCGGATAACGTTCGATTTGGTTACTGGGAAAAAGTTTTCGACTTTTCTGGATCTCGTTTCTTTGGCCGAAACAGGGTATATGATTCCTCCACATTGTCTCGAGGTATGTTTAAGTATCAAAAAATTGTATTTTAAAACTCATCATTTTTCGATTTATCATTCTTCAAGTCATTTTATCCGACTTTATCAAGTTCGAAATATTTTTTCAACGATCTGATTCCGTAATTACCTGATGAATTATTATTATTTTTAATTGAAAACGTTTCTTTATCCCTGGGTTGTTGATACAAAAGAAATCCATGTTTTTCGATATTCTCAGTCAGTTTTGTTATTAATTAGCAATTGAAATGGTTTTCGCGAGAAAAAACCATTTTAATTGCTAATTAATAACAAAACTGACTGGGAATATCGAAAAACATGGATTTTTCTTTATTATTATTTTGTTTATACAGAGTTTTTAATTGTCATTTTAATTGCTAATCAATAACAAAACTGACTGAGAATATCGAAAAACATGGATTTTTCTTCATTATTATTTTGTTTATGCAGAGTTTGGTGGAATCCGGAGACATAAGAAAAGCCCTCCTCCAATTGCAGTACTTACTCGTGTCTAAAAATTCCTTATCTCCGTCCTCTTCTCGACTCACGGATTCCCGAAAATCTCTCTGGAGGGACACGAAACTTCGCCTGTACAAACCAGCCATAACAGCCAACAAAAACAACCGAAAGCGGAAACGCGAAGAATCCGATGGTATTGAAAAAGAGCACTCCATGGACGATTTGGCTTCTGGCTTGGAGAGGGTCGCTTTGTCTTCGAGGTTGCACAACGTTCCTGACGTCGCTTTTAAATCCGTAGATTCGAAACTCGACGCTAGTTTGTCGCTTTTCGAAAGTTTCCAGACTTACGACGGTTTGCAAAAAACGAGCGAAGAGATCGCGGGCTGGCTTCTGCGGAAAACCTTCGAAAAAAAAAACTCTTTCGATGACAAAGAATTGTCGAGTTTTTCGCGTTTTTTGACAAAGAGCGATGTTAAGGAGCGAATAAATTCTGTTTTGTCGCAAAGTGTCGCGCCGACTGTGGATCGACGAGCGATTTCCACGGATTATTTGGCGGCGCTGAGGACCATTTGCAGGTCCGAAAACGCCAGGTCGGCGACGAACAGCAAAAGGGGGAATCGATTTTATCATTACTTGCAGGGCATGGTTTCGGCGAGGTCGGATATTTTGAACGCCGCATCAAATATATTGTACGACGCGCCAAAGGATCAGAGTTGATGGTTGGGTAAATGCTTTTGATTGTTGATTGAATACTTCATATGTTTGGGTATTCGAGTGTTAGTGATTTTGAAGTTTATTTGCTGGTTTTTGTGTTTGTGTTGGGAAGTGACTAGTGCTTTTCTGTAAGTAAAGAAGAAACACGTCCAAGCATTTCACATTATTTATAATAATGATGTAATAATTATTTGTTTTAATAAAATTGGCTTGATGACTTGTTTGTTTGGGTGAAGTTGTTTTCGAAATTTTGGAGTTTTGGATTTCGTATTTTGAAGCTTTTTAATTTTAATTCTCAGGGATTTGAAAATTTAAGAATTGGAAGCAGTTAAATGTTTGACAACTGTCTAAAATGAAAGTTGTAATATTTTTGATTGTTGAACATTAAAAACTGTAAATTCTTAAGCGTGCAAATTTCAGATTGAAAATATTCAAAGTTGTGGAAATTTAAAAATTTTCAACTCTGAACAATGTTTTATTTTTCAATTCTTTCACATTCAAAACCTGGGTGTAAGTTGGGATTTCTAATTCTTGAGTTGAAATCGAAAAATTCGAAGATCAAAACATTTTTTTTCGATAACCGAAAAATGTGAGAAATCCAAAAAAAATTCGAATCAATTCAAGTTGCTTTTTTAGCTACAAAAGTACTCGTCACTTCACCATTCATGCATTAGATGCAAGCCTATAAGTATCGTGTTTATTGAAAAAAATGTGTGGAATTTAAGAGTCATTATGAACTTACATTTCTCTAGAACTGTTGTATGAAAAAATTTTTGAATTTTTTCACGAATGTGATGTATTTTGTGCCTTAAGAAATTAAATATGTAAATGAACGTGAACTTCATTTTTTTAATTTATTGGCGTATGCTTACAGTATACAGTATAAAAAATCGAGATTTAAATTCTTATATGATGCAATTTTCGATTCAAGTCTTCGAATTTGAGAATCTTTCGTATGAAGAAATCTCCATAGCGGTGAGCGACTTTTGTGTCAGCAATGTGGATCATGTCATTGTCGATGTAAAAGTCCAGCTGAAAAAAATTAAATTTGTTTCAATAAACATTCCAAAGCAATAGAAAAAAGGTAACGCTTCAGTATTTTCAAGTAAAATTATTAAATTTTAAATCTGCCAATGCAAAAAGTCACTCACTGTATTCTTACTCAAAATCAATAAAAAATTGCAATGAAAAAACCGAGTATTTTTCAAATAATTCCTACAGATTTCAGTGTCAAGTCCAAAGTTGATAACCCACACTTCACAAAATAAGACCCATAAAAACGTGCATCATACTCTTATGACCAAATGTATGTTAAATTCTCACCTCCGACCCAGACTGGAACTTGCCGTCCAACCCAATCACGCCCTTGGTCCAAACGATGTTCTTCATCTTATGCTTAAAGCACAGCAAATTGATAATCAACGCGTCTTTATCCATCTCGAATGTCTCCCCATCCGAAGTCTTGCTGCTGCACATGAATGTTGCCAGCTTGTTCAAAGGAAGCGTCGTGTAAAGTTTCAAATACGACCTGATCGTCGGAAGCATCTTCTGCTGATGGACCTCGTCCATGAAAACCTGGGTCTGGTGAGCTATCGCTTCCTTGGTGAAATCCTCGCTCGGATTCTCCGCACTTGGTGTCTGCAATGACAGAAACTTGGGGCAAGCCGATTCGAAGCCTTTCTTGAACTCCTCCATATCTCCCATCTGCATTTTGTACATCATCTCGTGATAATTCTGCTCTCGAAGAGCCTGCTGGAGGCCTTCGTCGATGCACTGGGGATGCAAAACCAGACAAATCGCCAGCAACGTGTACATCTTCTCAGTCTGCTTATTGATCTGGGCGTTCTGGTAACTTTTCGTCATGAACAACTGTTTCGTGCGCTGGACATACAACAAAATTCCGGAGAAAGTCCTTATGGCATCCGAATAACGTCTCATCATCATGTACGCGAAGCCCACATAGTAAGCCGTGGATATCTGGCACCCTGGGACGTGCGAGTACGCGCTCTTCTTGAACAATTCAACGCCCTCCAAAACTTTGATGGCCTGGTAATAATCCCCGAGGAGGGAGTGGAGCCTCAACAACCCGGTGAGTGCGAAATAACCCAACATCTTGTACAGCGAATGCCTCCCGAAAATTCCGGCCACGGAATCCGCGTCACCGCCGCTGGCATGGACCTCCAGCTGACTCTTGATTTTGGACTTTTCCACGAGGAAGTGGAGAACGTTCAGGACGCACAGAACGTCCCAGACCTTGGTCTGTTGGGCCTGTTTCAGGTGTTCAATCTCGTCCGGGGTCTTTTTGTCGTAGGACGCCCGATAATGGGTGAAGCTGGTGAACTGATACACGAATTCGTCGATCAGCTCCCACAGCCACAAGTCCGGGAGTTCCAGTTGCACCGGAGTTTCCGTCAACAGGATGTAATTGAAAAGATCGCAGTAATTGTAGAAAGAGTTGAGACGTTGCTCCAGGGTCGGGGACGGGAGTCTGGCGTATATGTGACGGAAGTAGAGTTCCTTGTAGAGGATGAGGAAGACCTGGTCATTGTGGGCAATTTCAGCGATGGCTTTTTCGTCAGGCCAGGATATCTTGTCGAAGAAGTTATCGGACAGTTTGGGGAAGGTGTTCTCGTAAAGGTTTTGGATCTCGAAGATCATGCCCTCGTTGATGCAGTGGCGGAAGTAGTTGAGGAACTTCTCTACGACTTCCGGTACGGGACGGAAGTTGCGGTTGTAGGTGTCCGACGAGTAGTCGTCGTACTCGTACTGTGAATAAAAAATTGAATTAGGATTGGGAGTCCTTCAGGGGGGGGGGGGGGGGGGGGGACTTATAAAGTGGGGGGGGGGGGATTATCCAGGTTTTGGGGTTTTTTTTTTAATTGTTTCTTTTTTTATTTGCACAGTTCCAGGGATTCCACAAATGCTTTGATTTTCAGGAACTTGCATACAATTTTTGTCTAATTATAGTGATATAGGTAAACTTTCTTTATTTTTAAGAAATCGTAAATGTTGAAAACTTCGTTAATGTTCGATTAAATGGAAATGAAAAATTAATTAATCATAAGATGATCACCTTAAAAACTTTCGAATGAATGTAAAAATCATAATTGTAAAAAATATGAATTGCTATGACTAATTGGAAAGATTTATAATTTTTAACAGAGTTGATCACAAGTATATCTTATGATTAACGTATAATTGTTTTTCACATTATGTAAAAAATGTCCACATAATAACATATACGCCTATGACTAAGAGATAATTGCCTTGTTTTGACAATTTCATTCGAAAAATAATTGTTCAGTAGATTCTGAAATTCTCAAAGTCCTAGCACACAAAATAAGTAAACTAAGTGGAATGCTATCAAAACACATGCATAATTAATTAAAAATATTTAAAAAAGTACAAATTTGCTTATAAACGTCTGCCACAGTTGTCAAGAATATGTTATTGAAGTATAAAGAAAAAACAACTCACATGCTCATATTCGTCGTTATACATTTTCTTCAGTTTTTTGTAAATTCACGTAATCAACATAAAAACTTTTAAAAACGAATATTTATTTGTAAAATCACGGTATGCACGACACCGTACGAACGTAATGATTTGAGGTTAGACAAGAGATATTTGTTTGCAAAATGTTGCCAATTATTGATAGTAAAAAGTAGAAACCCCACTGAAACCCACCCACATTGTACATACAATGTGGTATGAAAAATACACCACATTGGGTATCACGTGGTGTGGAACATTACCCCTACCATAATCATGTGTACCTCCCATTGATCCCATGCGCATATGTGTAGCCATGCGCGAATGCATCCCTCTCTCTCTCGCTCCACAGTGCTCACTCGTGAGTGCTCGTGAGTCGCTCGCACTTGATCGCTCTCGGGGGGAAGCGGAAAAAAAAGAAGGCATGCATTTTGACAAACGCTCGAGGAGGAGAGGAGAGGGAGGCTCGTACGTACGGGAGTGACGCGTTCCGTGTCCGCGCATCGCGATATTCGCAATCGTGGTCGAATACCTGGGTAAATAGTGTAGTGAAAGAAGAAAAAAAAGAAGAGGAGAACGCGCCGTTGTCGCAACAGGGAAAAATTTCGCGGTGCTCCCGAAGCCAGTGCGAGTATCGATTTGCAGCAGCCCTCGTCGTCGCCATTCAATGATAATAAATACCAACTATCGCGGCAGCAGTGTAACGACCTCAGCGGCGTCAGACCTTGCGAGTAAATAGTGGTCAATTGCCGCAGTCATGGACGACGTCGATATTTTTTCACCCGTCTCGAGTCGGTTCGCTGCTGCTTCAGCTGTGACTTTTGCGGCTGCAGTGGTGCCCGATGTTACTGCGGATTTTAGCGATTTCTGAGTTGCTTGCAGAGGTTCCGATTACAACGGTGTTGGGGATGGCCACGAAAATCGAAACGTAGCAGCCTTCTTTTTCTCTTTCTCGCTGTCCGCCGCCGCGGCCCTGGATATTCAAGCGAGACGGAGTGCGCGAGAGAGAAGAATCAGGTGAGACACGGAAAGCCAGTTTACTTTTTTTCTCGAGGGCTCTTTTTGTGTTCTTTGTATTCGTTTTCTGGGGAGAGGGATTGGAAAGGGGGAGGGTTTTTTGTGTACTCCCGCTGCTTCTTTTATATTTAATATCGGTCAAGAGGAACGAAAAAATCTTTTGCCCTCTTTGTAATGCCATCAAATTGATCAGGACATGGATAGGGTGATGGAGGGTACTTTTTAAATAGTATATGTCCTGTTTATGGCATCCTTGTTCTGGTGTCATATTTGCAAAATTGTTAAAATTGTCCTTCTGTTATGACTCACTTTGCATATCAGTGTCAAACATGATTTTTTAAATTGTATGACCGTTTTGTCATTTTTTATTTTGAGCAATGCATTACAACTTTGGAAAAATTTTAGAAATTCTCAATCAATTTTAATTGGGATATTGCGTTTGGCTTGTACTTGTTTTGAATTTCTTGATTCAAGCGAGGCATTCAAAATTTTGAATGCTTGAAACACAAAAAATTTGACAATTGATAAATGTTAAGACATTTTGTATTTTTGTTTATGAATTTTGTGAAAAATGAACAAGTGTGCAAAACTTGGTTAATTGGCGAAGTATTATAGTGACTGTCAAAAAATATCATTGAATGAGACTTGAAAAATCAATATTTGTATTTTCCCAACTTTTTCGTTAATTTGAGCAAAATTCACGAAATCTACTGTTTCTCGAAGCTGAATTTTGGAATTCTGGAATTAAAAGATAAATGAATTAATATTCTTCTGTAATTATTAACTGTTCAGGAGACTTTTCGATTCAGATTTAGAAATTTAGAAATTACAATTCAAAAAAAGCTATAATATTTAAAAAATCGATGAAAGATGTTCATATTATGTATGGGCAAATTCTCAAGGAAAATTCAACATACCGAGTTTAAATCTCTCGAAATCGAATCGAAAAATTGAAAATTTAAAGCCAGTAAATAAAAAACTTGTTGGTATTAAATACACTATTGCTCCCTCTCTCTCGCACCAGACTACTGCTCTGAGGAGAGAAAAGGACAGTTGCGCAGTTTCCCGTCCCTATAAAATTCGACGAGACTTAAAAAATCCAAATTTGTACTTTCCGAACTTTGTCATTCATGCCTTTCCTCTTTTGCTTGACAGTTGTCAGACAGTTGGTACATTGCATGGTTTCCACAATGTGGCAACGTTGCAGGTCTGCTCAATCAGCTGATTCAAGAACGTCAATAAACTCAATGGGAAATTCAAATCGATCTCGGGAAACCGAATATTAATGAATCAAAAATATGAAAAAATATCCGCTAATGAAAATTTTTAGCAGAAAAATTTTCTACACCTACAAAATTTATTGTCGTGGGCAAAAAATAGCAAACAGGTCAAACATGGAAATAAAGACTTTAAGATGTTTTTATGTACATAATGTATCACAAATATTATTTTATTATGCAGATTTCACCCACATTTGAAAATTCTCATTTTAGCATTCCATGATAGAAAAATATAATCAATCATCTTTAAATATGACCATGTTATCTTCTGCTCAGTGTTCTCATTTTTTATTTGTTTGAATGTTAAAATCAAACAAATATAAAATATAAATAAAACTATATTATTTATTTATTTCCATTACATCATGCCCTCACTAGGCTTTTGGGCCTCTTCCATTAAATTAAATTAAATTGAATTAAATTAAATTTTAATTAAATTACATTACATTATAAATAAAAATATATATATATTATATACTATAAATAACGTAGAGCCGCGGTAGCGCGGTGGTCAAACCACCAAGCTACCAGGCTCGAGGATGCGGGTTCGAATCCTGGCGGGGTCAAATTTTTTTTCCATAGTCTTTCTGCTCAGAAAAAATTCTATGATTGCCAATAGACTATTCGAACTTACATCTGAGCTATACCGTCACTTGGTTTTCCGTGGTTTTCCGAGCAAGCCAATGGGGGGTTGCAAAAACCCATAGTTGGCGTGAATACCGGTCAATAGTATGAAAATAGTCCATGTCAAAGAGGGAAAATGGCGAAAAGGGGAAGAAATTATGAGGAAGTGAAAATTGTGAGTCCCAAAAGCCAATGAAGGCATGGCGAAGATAGATTTTATATTATCCATAAAAATATAATAAAATATAAATCAACAAAAAAGCTAGGCAAAATAATATTCCTATTCATAAAATATAAAAAAAATAAAAATAAAAACATATCGGATGCTAACAATATCGGGCACCACAGTTTTTGTTCCAGTCGCGCAGATATTCGCAAGTAATTTGGTACATCGCGAAAGATGGACCTCAGCATGGCCACGGACGGCTCCCCCGGGAGCGCTGGTGGCGGCGGAGGGGGCACAGTCGCGTGCCCCGTCTGCACGCTCTACCTTAGGGAAGGCATAAGCCTGCAAAAGCACTTGGACACGCATCCCAAGGAACAGGTCATCGAGGCCCTTATCAAAGCCAGTGTCGGCGGTGCGCCCTCTCTCCTTGCTGCCATCGCTAACCCCCAAGTCGAGCCGGCTCAAGCTTCTCCCTCCCTGGCACCTGGAGCACCGTCTCCCTCCCTGATAGCTCCGTCCCCTGTGCTGCCACAACCGCCGCCCCAGGCCCCTCCGACCCCCTACCCCGTCGGCCTCTTCGAGTGCCCCCCCATCAACACCATGATGCACCATCACCCGCCCCCGCAATTCGCGTCCTTCAGCTACCAGCAATTTGTCAACAATGGCACCATGATGATACCACAGTACGCGATGGCCCCCCAGAATCAGCAAATGATGCACATGTTTTACAATCCCTATGGCATGTACCACCAGCAACAAATTCCCACCGTCCAGATGATTTCGCCGATGGCGCCGGCTCCCCCGATGGCAACTACGGTGATGGCGTCCGTTTCGGTAGCCTCCGCGGCAACGACCACGACTACCATGGCCGCTATGTCGACCATGTCGGCCATGGCCGCCAGGCTCAAAGCTATGGGAGTGAACGGCCAAGAGCAAGTTGCGAGTCCCAGGAACGACACCGTCACACCGACCGAGCAAGGGTCACCGGAGAAGGAGCAGGATGAACAACGGCAGGAATTGTCGGAAGAGCCCGAGACTGTTATTCCGGACATGGTGCCACCGTCCCCGAGAAGGGTGGAGGAGACTTCCCAGGAGCAGCTCGCACAGGACGAAGAGGCGAGGGAAGCTTTTGCGGAGATGAGTACTCCGGAGGACATTTCCACGCGGGAACAGCGTAGCTTTGAGATACACTTGAGCTCTTCGAACGACGGGGAAAGCGTATTGCCTGATGTTATGAATACGGATGAAACGTCGAGTTTCGTGCAAAGGACAAATGAGGCGGAGGTTGCCGAAGAAGATGCGGCGGATAAGGAATACCAAGCCCACCAGGAGGGTGCTGGCGAAAATGAAGAGAATAATGCTGTGACTGGTCCTGAAAAAGACGATTTTCTACCCAAAAAGGAAGAGGATGAAAAGGAGGAGCGACCGGAGCAACAAGGGGTCCAGGACGTGCAGGAACCGACAACACGAACGGAAGATGTGCGGCATGTGGAAGAAGACGATGATGGGGAAGAAGAAGACGACGACGATGAGGATGATGATGATGAAGAAGATGAAGAGAATGATGATGAAGATGAACAAGTGGATGATATGGAGCGTCGGGAACAAGAGGATCGGGAAGACGACAACGAAGAAATGAATTACGAGATTTTGGTGATCGATAACAACCTGGGGCACGATCATGCTCTGGATTCTCGTCCCCACCTCTACGTGTACAATAGTGAGCGACCCTTGTCCCCTTCGAGAGCCGGCCATTCCAAGGAACAGTTGCTTTTGTACCCGGTCAACTCCGAGGATGGTCATGGCCTTGAACAAAGCGACGAGCACAACGAGGCTGGGGATTTTGATGATTTCATGGATCATGTCAAGGAGATCGAGGACAGGAGAGACAAGGAGAGGAAAGGTTCCCGGAGCCCGACCTCGATTATGGGCGATATCTCGGATATCACGATGCGAAATATGGACGAGGAGAAACCCTGCTCGCGCTCGTCATCCTTGAGCAACCTGGACACCGACGGCGCGTCCCAGGACTGCAGCCAAGACTGCATTCCTGACTCATTGGCGAACGAAATGCCTATCGACTGTTCCAGGAACCCAATCCAGGATCAGCGCGACGAGGTCGACGACGATAACCGGGACGGGATGATGAGCGCTGATGGCAGGGAACACGGGAGCATGGGTTACCCCTTGGAGAGCACGTCCATGGGTGTAACGAGGTGTAGCAAGGCCATGGACAACTCCGATTGCCTTCTGAACCTCGAGTCGATCGAGCCCTCGACGAGCTCGTGTTCGAGCTTTCGGCTGAGCAAGCCCCAGACGCCGAAACAACCCATGGCGGAGCTGCTGAACATCAGCGAGGACGCACACGTCGGGCCCGTTAACGTGTTCGAGTTGGACGGCTTGCAGATCCTGGTGCCGAGTACCTTTATCAGCGATTCGTCGCAAAAGGCGGTGAGTGGCACTAGCCAGCAGTCGATGGCTAGCTGTAGCAGTATCAACAGCGCTGGTGTGGATGAGGACATCAAGAGCGTCAATATGAGGACCGACGAGAGCATGCCTCCCACGGGGGCGCTTTCCGAGCAAGAGAGCAACGAGTGTTGGCAGGTGAGTTACTATTTTTGTGATCTTTTTTTGTTGATTCTGGAATTACTGGAGATAGAGGAATTTGAATTTTATCATTAAATTATCAAATCATTAAAAAAAACTTGAAATTTTCAAGTTGGTTGAACCTGTGAATTTGGATATTGAATATTGTAGGGTACGAAGGTTTCTGGGGGATACTTGATTATTTTGAGATTTTTACGTAAGATAATTTATTGGATCAAAAGAGTCTTTGAAAAAAAAAGATATTGATTTTTTGTTTGTTAAAAAGTTAAATTTAGCGATAAAATTAAAGAATATCATGGGTTTTTAGTTTTTTTGTCGCTAAATTTTTTATAATCGATTAAATATTACAATTTTGAACCCAGCCGTGAAACGCGACGTGTTGGTGCGACGTCACTAGCCTGTATTTTTACATAAAAATTTTTCATAAGGTTTGTATGAAAACTAGAATCACTAGGAAAGTTAAAATCCTCGAATTTCCTATACTTTTAATTGTTAAAATTTGCTTCTGAAATTTGTTCATGTAGTTTCTCAAAATTCCAAATTCCTTTCGAACTCTAATATGTCTAATCCAAGACCAAAAAATACTATCAAGTTCCCCTTATCAAACTGACATTCGTTATTCGTGCGTAGCTCTACATGGGTCAACAGCAGGAAAGCTCGCGCGTTTCCACCAGCTACGACCTCATGGCCAGGGAAAGTTGGGACGAATCGGAAGGCTCGGACACCGAAGCGATGGCCGCGGCGGCGGCAGCAGCGGCCGCGGCGACTACGACGACGGCCACAGCTAACGGTGGCGTCGGCGTCGTTCCTCTGCTGGACAGTCGTTCCCTGGCGACGCACTTCGCCTCGAGTCTTTTCCTGGACCGCGATCGGAAAAGTCCGACTCGTCGGTGCTTTAAGTGTTCCCACTGCGGTCAGGTGTTCGACTGTGCCAAGGAACGTCGCGTGCACATCGCCTCTCTGCACAAGGAAGCCGGCTCGTCTTCGTCGTGCAGCGGTCACGCGACGGCCAGCTCCAGTAGTGTGGAACAGCCCGACGTGAAGGACATCAAACCTCTGGAGAATCGGGCCAGCATCGTGTTCGAGGAGATGTTCTGCTCGCAGCAGCCTCTCCTGCACCAGCTGCAACCACCCCCTGCCACTGGACAACTGTACAAGATAGATGAATCAAAATTGGCGGCTGAGGGAGGGCTGACGATGATGACGCCGTTGGACGATTTGGGCAGCGGTGCCGACGAGACCATTCCTGGGCAACTCGAGGTGGTGTGCAATATTTGTAACCAAGGCTTCGCCGGGCAAAAGTCACTGCAGATGCACCACAGGAGAATGCACGAGCAGTTGGTGCTAGAACCTCAGAGTGCTGGTGTCGGGGTCCTGAAACAGCAGCCCCAGAGGGTGCGGGAAAATCCCAAATGCCAGATCTGCCTGATGGAATTTCCTTCCGTGTTAACCTTCAACGCGCATCTCAAAATTCATCCTCTGGAGTGCGGGCAGTGCGGGAAGTACTTCTACAGGAAGCAAAATTTCAACCTGCATATGAAACGCCATCTGGGGATAAAGCCTTTTCCATGCAATATCTGCGACAAAGCTTTTCTCACGAAGCAGAAGCTGGAAGAGCATACCAATGGGCATACAGGGAACGCACCTGTCAAGTGCAATCTCTGTAACGAGAGCTTCCGCAGGTAATTTTTTTTTTATGTTATGTATGTATTTCGACAATCTTTTAAAGTTCAAATATTTGGATATGAGTAAAATTGAAAAATCTGTAAATTTTTTATTTACTCTGATGAAAAAGGGGGACCTTGCATGGTCGCTATACAGTCACCTCACAGTCATTGTGAAGTTGTGAACATTTTTTATTTCGTTTTTGACAAATTATGATGAGATTTTTGAATTTTCCAAGAAAGTAATAATTTTTAGTTTATCGAAAATATCGGAATTTTTAATTTTTTTCTATCGAAAATTTTAAACTTTCCGTAAAACTCGAAGCTTTGAAATTTGTATAAAAAATGTGAATCATTAAATTTTGTTAACAACTGAAAAATTCATAAATATTCCAAAAACTCAAAATTTACAAACTTTCAACTAAATCGGAATTTCCAAATTTGTTCATGAACTCAAACTTCCAAAGTCACGAAAAGTCTCGAATTTTTCATTGTTTTTTTGGGGGAAAAATTGAAATCTTCAAATGTTTTCCAGAAAATTTCGAATTCCAAAATTCTTCAAATGAATTTTAATTTTATAATATTTTGGAAAACTTCGAATTCTGAAAATTTTTGGATGTTCCTAAAAACTCACAATTTTCGAAATTTCCGAAAGACTTGAAGTTTTTATATCATTCGGCAAACTTGTAACTTTAAGATTCCTCAAAAAACTCAAAATTTTAATATATTCTGAAAAACTCTAATATTCTCAAAAATTTTCGAGAAACTCTTGATTCCTCAAAATTTTGGGAGACCCAAACTGTTCAATTCTCACAAAAAACTTTGGATTTTTACTTTTTTCAAAAAACTTTCGAATTTCGAGTGTTGGCAAAAATTAACAAATTTCAAAACTTGAAAACTGTTAAATTTTAAATTTTGCAGGAAATACATGAGTTTTAAATTTGAACATTAATATGTTTGAATCATTTGAAAAACACAGAATTCTATAATTTTTCGAAAAGCTTCACATTATCACATTTTTCAAAAAACCCAGAAAATTCGAATGATTCCCAAAACTCACAATTTTCAAATTCTTTCAAAAACTTCAAAATTTCAAATTTTTCCAAAAACCAAAAATTTTTGAATTTTTGGAATATCTTGGAATTTTCGAATAATTCGAAAAACGAAATTCTAAAACTTTGCTTTAAACTCAGATTTTTGAAATTTTTGGAGAAACCCACAAATATTATTTAATCGAAATATTCAACACTTTCGAATTCTTCGTATTTTGAATTTCCAAATTTTTCGAAAAACGTTGAATTGTAACAAAAAAACTCAGTCACTTGTACAGTCGCCAAAGTGACGGTGTGGCGAATGTATACGGTCGCTGCATCGTAGCTGCACGGTTACTTTTCTTTTATCAGAGTAGAACCGCATTCGAAAAATAGAAAAATTTGATTCCTGAGACAACCTGAACCTAACTGCCTTAGTGATTGTAGTTTTTATAAAAATAGGCAAAATTTTCATAAAATCAGCGAATTATTTATAAAAACTCGTTTTTTTATAAGGTCGATTTTATAAAAGTTGTATAAAATTTTCGATGTTTATAAAGTGGTTTTATGAAAGCTGAATAAACAATTTTTTTTATAAAAT
Source organism: Platygaster equestris (assembly GCA_030522785.1). NCBI lineage: Eukaryota > Metazoa > Arthropoda > Insecta > Hymenoptera > Platygastridae > Platygaster > Platygaster equestris. The sequence goes on from JAPYZK010000160.1 coordinate 17,395, forward strand.
CTGTCCAAATTTTCATACAATTCATCTGTTTTTTTATAAAAACAATTGAAAGCCTCCAAATTTTCTAATAAAACCTTTATTTTTATAAAAACTTGGTGATTTGTATAAAAAGTTTCATATTTTTATAAAAAAAATTTTCCTAATAAGGAAATTTTCTGATAGTAATATTTGATACGTTTTTATTACACAAGGGAATAGAAAATTATGTTCGAGCAATTATAAAACGCAAAAACATATGATTTTATAGGATTTGAAAATCCTTCAACTCCAATTGAAAATAAGCGTGCAAATTGACATAGATTTGATGGACAAGACAGTTGACTATCGGATTTCTGATGCAAAGGTCGCAAGTTCAAATCCTGCTGCCTCCAAAAATTTTTAAATTTCTTTCGAAACGAAATCTGAGCTAGAGCCTCATAAACCGATGAAAATGGTATATACATTAGCCAAATGATCCAAAAAAAGTTAGGCAAATTTTGGCATATTTTTAAAAATGTTGATAAAATATTTTTATAACAAAAGTTTTTTTTATAAAACTTGTATAAATCCACTTTATAAAAAATACAAATTTTATAAAACTTCTGTAAATCCACTTTATAAAAAAAGCAAATTGTATAAAACTTTTATATAACCGACCTTATAAAAATTTTTATCAACATTTTTTATAAGGTTTTTATAAAAACTAGAATCATTAGCGTTCTTTAGGGTGTCTCTACAAAAGACGATATAAATATGTATACGAACACGAAAATAATATGACGATTGACATGTTTGTGTCAATCGTAGGTACTCGAACCTGACGCAGCACAAAAATCGCCACCACTTGAACATCAAGAAAAAGCTCAAGGACTACATATGCCAATGCGGCGAAGTGTTCCACACGAAGAAGAAGCTGGCTTGGCACAAGGAGACGCATGACGAGAAACCGAAGGCGTGCACTTATTGTAACGAGCGTTTCATACACATGGCGAGTCTGACGAGGCACATGCGTCGGGCGCACAATCGGAGGTTCGTGCCGGACGCGCAACGGGAGAGCGAGAACGTCGAGTGCCCGATCTGCAAATGCATTTACCTGCGCTCGAGCTTGGCGGTGCACATGCGAGTGCACAACGGCGAGCGACCGTACGAGTGCCAGGTCTGCTCCAAGACGTTCAGCACCAAGTGGAACCTCCAGTTGCATCGCTGGACCCATGCCGCCCGCAGCGCCAAACCCTTCAAGTGTACCCAGTGCAGCGCCGCGTTCTACCGGCAAAGCGATTACACGGCCCACATTAATTCTCACCGCAACGTACGGCCCTACACCTGCAATTACTGCGGCGCACAATTTATACGCAAGTATAATTGCCTGCGCCACGTGAAGGAGCACGAGGAGGTGAAGGCCTACACTTGCGACGTCTGCAACAAGACGTTCCACCGCTCCTACTACCTCAAGGAGCACCTGCGCGTGCACTCGGGTGCTCGACCCTACACCTGCCACATCTGCGGCAAGTCCAGCAGCACCAAGTCGAATCACAACAAGCACGTTCGCATTCACCACGCCCGCGAACCCGTCAACACGGAAAATTGAGGTGGTCGAGGTGCGCTGTACTTTGTCGACGAACACACACATTCTTATGTTTCAACCTTTGCCAGTTTTTGCAAGCCATTTATGGAGAGTGTGGATGGAATTGAACGAAGTTTCTTTTTTTTTTTTTTTTTTTTTTTTTTTTTTTTTTTTTTTTTTTTTTTTTTTTTTTTTTTTTTTTTTTTTTTTTTTTTTTTTTTTTTCTTTTTTTTATTTTTGTTGTTGTTAAAACTAACGTCAAGGATATAATGAGAAAAATTATGTGATGCATGGCAGTAGCGAAATTATTAATACAATTTATTCATTTATTGATGAAATTGATTGGGGAATGGAAAATATAATTTCGTTATTAGTTTTATCGATTTTTCAAAACGTTCGTATTTTTAACTGATAAGGAGACAAGATTTTCTATTTGCAGTATCAGTGTTTTATGCACGTGATTTTTTTATTTATTGCATGAAATTACTTTGTTGAACGTTTACATTTGATTGTCCTATAAATGTTTTCTATTATAGGAGCAGAATGACAATTGACTTGAAACCTTTTCTGCTACTTTTAATGCTTTTTAAAATTTCAACCTGATGACTGATTTAACAATTCCAAGTTGAGAATTGTACTCTGCGATACATAGTGGTTTGTAAATGGCGTGGGTTGATAACTGCAGAATAGCATCTCTTATTCATTTGTGATTTTACCTGTATTTAAAATTTTTTATTCATCCGACGACATACGTGCATGTTTCATTTTCAAGATTTTTCACTGAATTGATTATCATTCAGTGGAGAATCATGGTGATTTTTCGATGTATTATGATGGATCATGCATGTGTTTTTTCAACATTTTCAACTTTTCAACAAGTTGTCAACGTTTGAGAACTAGTATAATTGTCCTTCATTTTATTTTTCTACGCACGCCAATTTTTTTGTTGTTTAATGTTGCAAATGTTTTGGAAACGTCATTAAATTTCTCAACTAATCCGTTGGTCAATTGTGAAATTATGTAAAAATGTTTTCCTTTTTTTATGCAATTTCTTTTTATCAATGCTGAAGTTAAATTCAATGATTTTTTCAGTTTCAAGTTTTGTGATTTACTCGTGTTTACAAAGTGAACATTGTGATTTTTTTTTGCATGTTTAGCCAAGCTATTTTTTGCAAGTGAATAATTTCTATTGTTTATGTTTGTTGTTTAGAAGATATTTGTGGACGGGAATTATTAGGCTTGTTTGTGTTGTTTTTATATTCGTAGCTAAAAATTGCGTTAAATTATGATATAATGGCTTTAAAAAAAAAGGGGGGGGGGTGTATAAATTGCGTTACGTAAAAATTATTTTTTATTTTCTAAAATAACCCTTGGGAATCTCAAAAGTTGTAGAAAGTTTGAAACAATCCGAAAAATTCAAAAAGTTTGAAAAAGTGCCAAACTTAAGAAAGTGAGAATTCATCAAAAGTTTGGAAAATGTTATTAAATTCTGAGAGATTTGGTAATTCCGTGAAGAGTCAACTTCGAAAGGTTGATCATTTTTAAATTGAAGTTTAAAAATGTTGGCACAGTTTTAGAAGTTTTTCTGGATATATTTAACATTTTCTTGAACATTTTTTCAAGTCACAGAAATAATTGAAAATTTTTTAAATATATGATAATGTTGCTCGAAATGCTTTAAATATTAATCGAATCTCGAGAGAACTATCGGAAATATGCAAGATTGATAATAAACTATGATATGAAGTTTGTAAAAACGTTTCAAAAATTTATTTATTTATTTATTTCTCACTCAAATTTCAAAAGATTTAATTTTTTTTATTGTAATTATTTCATAAAGTCTGTGAGACGAAAAGTTCCAAAGTCGACATGAAAGGATTGAAATTTACGAGTGTCGAAAATTGAAATGAAAATGTAATTAAAACATCGAAAATAACAATTTTCTACTCTTATCATTCATTTACCATGATCACACTCACACATACACAAACATTATCGATGTAATTACAATAATCTTACGAATAACGATGATATCGTATCGTGTGCAGTATGCGAGTGCGAAAAACAAAAGCTTGTATTTATTTGGTTGGCGTAACGCGCGAACTAGCCCGGCGGCCTATACATTTGAATAGCTGCAGTCACCAGTAATGTTAATTGAAAGGAAAAACAAAAAACAAAAAAAACTATTACTCGTAAGGTCGATTAATCTTATAGTTGTTGTGTACCTCTTTTACGGTTTACAGTTACACTTACGACGACACATCGTCGTTAATTAATTCTACGTTATTCCAATAAAAAGACTGATCAATGTTGGTTACTCGCGATTCTTCCTGGCCTGACATCTATTTCATTGTCATTTTCCAGCGGGGCCAATAACTACTGTTTTGTTACGAACGTGCAGTATTTTTTTCGAATCATTTGAAAGCTTGTCTCCGTCAGTTTTTTTCGCTTTTCATTGCTTTGAATTTTTTCTTTTTAGATTCTTCGGTTCCTTAGATTCTTTGATTGGATGATGCTCAATTTTATAATCGCGTGGGGAAAAGTCCATTGAAGACAATCGTATTTAGAATTTTTGACGATCTTTTAATTTGATGATGATCGACCAGCGTCTAAAAAATGATCTGAAACGTCGAGTTTGATGATTTTCCCCATGGGAAAAAGGTTTTCGAATTTTTATTTTGTCACGGTATGAGCTGGTATGATGATACGCGAGAAATATGTACGTGGTGTGAAAAAATGAGCGACCAGGCAGTTGGCGAACCCACCTAAAACCAACATCCAAGTCCAAACGTGCAATCTTTAGTTTATCGGCGTACACGTTTCTAAGCGATTCGTAGGGTGTAAATAATGTAAATATGTACATTGCCTGTATTTTATTATTACGAAAACGAGCGTATCACAATACAGCGTAGGTAATCCGAATGGCGATATGATAATTACTACGTCATTTAAAGAAAAACAACAACAATTAATCATCAACATGTATGTATATCTCAATAATTAAAGTCATTTGTTGAGGTACTTTTTTAAAAACGCCTTTCATTGATCACACCTGTTGAACTTTTTTTTCTTTCCCTGATAGAACAGTTTGTACGGAATTTGTGCAAATTTCATGCAAACGTTTGCACAAATTTTGATATTGGATGCGTCCGCATATTTGCGCAAACGTTTGTGCAAATGCTTTACATAAGGATTTGTGCAAAGTTTGCACAAAAATCCGGTCGTATCTTTGATGCAAACGCGTTCTATCAGGGCTTTTATTTCAAGAAACGAGAATTCTCGTTTTGCGATTGTTGGCGACAAATCAGTCCCTCTTCATCGCCGTTCCAACTCCGTTAAATCCGTCAATAGTAATTTCTTCGATAGGGAACTCGCGAATCAAACTCAAGACACCGAAATTGATTAAAAAGTATTAAACTTGTATTTTCATCAATTTTATGGATATAAGGATACACCTCTCGACGTCCTCGACTCCAACTCCGGGCATGGTGGCAAATGCACAACTTTTTTTTGTAAATGTGGACTAATGTACACGGGACTATTGTACATCTCCCGTTATATATAATAGGAGATGTACAATAGTCCCTTGTACAGTAGTCCACATGTACACAAAAAAAGTTGTGCATTTGCCACCATGCCAAACTCCGTCGCCAATGCGGCCAATGCTCACATTGCTCTCTATCACTCTATGGAGTCTATACTCATTCTAGTGGCATAGCATAGTATGCCATTCGGCTCAACACTCTTCACTGCTCTCTTCACACCCCTTTACTTTCTCTTCGCGCATTGGCATACACCTCCGTGCATGCGCACACCCCTCGATGTTCAACTCTACTCTCTTTTATCGCTAACACGGTGTTTTTCATCAATACACTGCAAACGAGAAAATATAGACCGTATTCAAACTCACGTGCATTGAATAAAAATGTTCAAATATTGAATAGACTCTATTCGACGACGGTGATTTTGAATACTTCGCATACGCCTAGTATTCAAAATCACCGTCGTCGAATAGAGTCTATTCAATATTTGAACATTTTTATTCAACGCACGTGAGTGCGTTGCAGTGTTCAGTTGCTCTGAGTGCGAATACGGTCTATATTTTCTTGTCTGCACTGTACTTGAATTTTTTATTTATCCCTTGTTTCAGACGTGGAACAGTCCCAAGTCCCAATTGAACCCTATCAGGATTTTAAGCATTCCTAGCCCAAATTAGAGTTCCTATAAATAGAGAGTTTGGCCATCTGTAATTATTAGTGTATACGTGTGATAGCAGGATCCACAATGGTGGCGGCACACACACACACACGTACATACGACACCTACATACAATCGCTTATTCCTATTTTGAAGCTGCCATTTTGGATCCAGCTTTGGAGAGAGCCAATCAAGCATTTGCACCTGAATGCCCGAACTCTCTATTTATAGGAACTCTAGCCCAAATATATCCCAAGGTGCAAAAGAAAATGATAACCAACATCTACAGTAACAAATTCCAGTAAAACATGAATTTTTTCTATGTAAAAAATCTTTATTAGACCTTAGAAGACATGACATAAACCATAGTTGAGTTATTTGACAACGTTATCAGCGAACCCTCTCGACACTTCTCAATGTTTGACTGGGAGTACCCGCGGGCAAAGTCGTCACTTCTCCCACTCGTGCTTCTGGGTCGCTGTGGGCGGCCTCTGAGTCTTTGAAGCGCTTGTACTTACCTAAAACAGACAACACGAATTGATGACTTCATTTTTTTGAAATACTTTTTGTTTAATAAAAAAAAATTGCCTGATGAGCCGAAAACGATATTTCTAGTTTTCAGGAAATATCTTTCGAAGTCATTTTAAGCGAAATGTTTCCGATTTTTAGATAGGTTTAAAAATTTTCGATTTCGTAACAAAATTTTACGTCGTTCCGGAAGTAATTAGAATTTAATGATGTTTTTTTTGTTTATTTAATGTAAATTTAATGATGTTGTTTTGGTCATTGACTTACGAGCAAGGCGAACCATTGTAACGCCCCACCAAATACTCCAGCCCCATCCAACGAGACAAAACAGGACAGTGAACATCTGGCCAACTCCGATAATTAAATTAACAACAAATGCACCAAGTCTCGCTTGCATTCCTGCTGTCGGGGAAAACCTTGGTTGGCCAGTGCACAAATTGAAGAGGCCGCTCCAAAAAGTACCTGGGAGAGAAATTTGACAACTTTCAAAATCTGGACGACATAAAAGTAGGTAACTCACAATAGAGCTTCTTTATTTCATACGATTTCCTATGCAAATTATGCAATACTTCGAGTAGATCTATTTTTTCAGTATTGTACGGAATTTTCGTTGATGACTATTATTCTTGGCATTTTCGTAATTTCGTAAATCACGAAATATTACACTAGCAGATTTTGTAATCAACCTTACGAAAGTACAAGATCCTTGTACTCAATAACTTGTTTAATTTTTAAGGATTCGCAGTTTTATCGCAGGATCAAATTGCGTGCCTTCCATATGGAATTGAATGCTTTTAGTCTAGGCAGAATTTGTACTTCTGCATTTGATGGTTCATTCTTGAATGAAATGAGAACTAATCCTGAAAAAAATCATAATGATGGATCGTTGTATATGTAATTTGCCAAGTCATAATTTTCAATTACTTCGCTGAGTTTAAAACGTATACGGAGATGACCGAATGAAGATAAAAATGTTGTATTCTAATGATATGATTTTCATTTTTTTCAGAACGAATTTTCAACATGCGATTTTTCGGGTTCAACGAATCTAATTCGGAGACATCCAACACCAATTTTCGCAAAAACTTTAGTTTTTGTGGGCTCTTCTCTTCGTCGCGAATTCGTCCGACTAACAATTATTCATCAAACAAAGTGAGTTTTTTTGAGTTTTCTCATCTTATCAGTTGCGTTTGTCGTTATATTTAGGCAAGGACGTAGCCAGAAATTTCGTTCGGGGGGAGCTGAGGTGATTTTTACTAGAAATTAATGCAACTGATTCAAAAAGTCAAATTTTATTAGAAAATCATGAAAATTACCTAAATTCTCAGAGTTTTAAATACTTTTTGATATCTCTGAAATTTCCAAAATGTTTGAAATGCTTAAAATTATCAAAATTCTCTGGACTTTTAAAATTCTCGAAATACTCCAAACTTTGAAGATTTGCGAAATTGTTAAAAATCTTGAAATATTCGAAATGTTCAAAATTATCAAGTTCCTCGAAGTTTCGGAAATTCGTTGAATTTTCGGAATTTCTATAATTATAGAAGTATTGTAACTTTTCAGAATTTTCAAAACTTTTTAGAATCTCCGAAATTTTTGGAATTTAACATTTTGAAAAGTTCGAAAATTCCTTAAAGTTTAAAAATTTTCAAAATCCCCTAAACTTTTGATTGTTCAAAATCATCGAAAATCTTGAAATATATTGAAAATGTTTCAACTAAACAAAAGTTTCTCGAAATTTTAGAAACTTTTACAATTCAAAAAATTTTTTAAATTATGAAAACTGCTTTAATTCTCAAGATTTTCGAAACTTTTTTTAATCTCTGAAATTTCTGGAAATTCTTGGAATTCTGAATATTGTCAAAATACTAAAAACTTTCGAAATTCTCTGTATTATTGAAAATCTCGGAATGTTCCAAATTATCAAGTTTCTCGAAATGTGAAAAATTCGTAAAATTTTCGTAATATTAAGAATTATGAAAATATTTTAAATTCTCAGAATTTTCGAAACTTTTACAAATCTCTGAAATTCACGAAAATTTGAAAATTCTCGAACTTTTAATTCCAATAACTTCCAAAATCGTCAAAATACTTGAAACTTTGAAAATTCTCAAAATTGTTAAAAATCTTTAATGGTAAAAATATTCCAAATTATAAGGTGTCTCGAGGTGTCAGAAATTCTCGTAAAATTCTCGTAATTTCAAGAATTATGAAAATATTGTGAATTTCCAGAATTTTCAAACTTTTTTAAAACTTCGACATTTTCAGAATTATTGAAATTTTGAATATTTCCAAACTTCTAAAAACGTGTGAAATCCTCGAAATACCCCAGACTCAGAAAATTCCCAAAATTGTTGAAAATCTTAAAATGTGGAAAATGTTAAAAATTATCAAGTGAAAATCTCGTGAAAATCAGTATTGTTTTACTGTCTTTTTCGAAATGTACTTTTTTGCTGACTGTGCTAGATTTTTCAAATTTTCCAGAATTTCTGAGAGATTTCCCTCCCTGACTACGTGCTGGTATTTAGGAAATGTGCGTTATAAAATCGAAACGAAAATGACAGGATTTTTAAATTTGATAAAATTTGAGAACGTTATAATGTAGGAATTTTAATTTTCATAAATCATAAGTATTAGGGGTGTAGAATTTGAGTTTGAAAGTTGAATTTAAAATCTCTTCCTCGTCTGAAAAGACTTCAGGCCCATTTCTCAACTAGTGGAAAATTTCTCATTCCCCAACTCGGAGTTAGATAAATACTATTCTTCACCTGTTCCTGGTAGAAAAACATTCCAAACGAGACAAAACCACGCCAAAAAAACCGGTAAACACGGAATCGCCCCCTTCATCACTGAACTGTGTTCCACTAAAACATCGGGAATTTTCGTTTTACGCTCCTGAAAAACAAACAACAAATATGTCATGAATTATTAAGATTGCCAGATGAATGTTATCTTAAACGAGTAATGAAATGATGAAAGACCACGTAATAGATCGTAAATATAACAACAATTTTTTTCTCTCGATAAACAAAGAATTGATCGATAAAGAACATGCAAATTAATAAACGCTCACGTGTTGACGTGCAATTTGCGCGAATTTTTCGCAAATTGAAGTTCGCACCTGCCCACGAATATTTGCATGCAATGCTTCCGCAATGAATCGATCAATTTTTGTTGCGTGAGGGTTTTCTTGCGTTGATATGGAATTTATTTTTAACAAGTTGGTGCAATAAGAGTACGAGAGAATTATGTATTTCTTGTAATTACAAGGGATACACAATGGTTTTGAACCTTATAATATTCTCAGAAACCTTATGAGATTTCACAAATTCTTTATAAGTTTTTTAATTTTTTATGAGGCACCTTCAACAATCCTGTAAGTTTTTTGAAAAGCTACAAGATGGCCTTATAACTTCTTAACTAACTGTAAGATCAGCTTATATGTAAATTTTTAGGAAACTTATAAGGTTGTATAAAGCGCCTTTTATAATACTTTAATTACCTTATAAGGAATTCGTTAAATCGTATGTTTTCGTTAAATCTTATGAAGTTCAGAGTTACAAGAAAAGCTCATTTTTTTGAAATGTCTCAAAAATTTTTATATTCTTCGTAAAGTTAAAAAAATCCCGAAAAACGGTTCAACTTTCCATAAATCTAGAAAATTATCTACAAACTTGAAACTCGCTATAATCATAATTGTGATTGCCCTAGCCAGTTGAGAGCAACGTTTTAGCGACGTTTTCTCGTCGTTTTTTTGGAGCGACGAAAAATTTATCGAACACATCCAAATTTTTCAGTTTTTAAAAAAACTTAAACTTTTCGAATCTTCCGAAAAACTCTGGATTTCATTCATATTTCGAAAAGAACACAAAATTATACGAATTTCCAAAAAATTGGAGATTCTCAAACTTTTCAAGAAACTTGAATTTTTTGAGAAACTTGAATTCTCAAATTTTTTAAGAACTTTCCAAATTTTTTGAAAAACTTATTTTCTTTGGAACTCAAAAAATTCAACTTTTTCGAACAATTTCGAACTCAATAAATTCCGAAAAAATTTAGAATTCGTGTAATTTTCTAAGAATTAAAAATTTTCGAATGTTTCGAAGAAAATTACAATTTTGAAATTAATTTAAAAACATAAAATTTGAAAATCTTTCGAAAAACTCTGGATTTCATTCATATTTCGAAAAGGACACAAAATATTACAAATTTCCGAAAAATTTGAAGATTATCAAACTTTTCAAGAAATTTAAATTTTTTGAAAAACTCGAATTCTCAACTTTTTTAAAAAACTTTCAAACTTTCCAAATCTTCTGAAAAACTTGAATTTTTCAAAGTTGTCGAGGAACTCAAAATATTCAGAATTTTCGAACAATTTCGAACTAAAAAAATGACAACAAAAATTTAAATTTTTTAATTTTCTAAGAACTCAAAATTTTCGACTGTTTCAAAAAGTTACGATTTGAAATTCAAATAAAAACACATAATTTAAAAATATTTCGAAAAACTTAAGATTTACGTATTTTCAAAAGGACACACAATAATTCAAATTTCCGAAAAACTTGAAGATTTTTTAACTTTTCAAAAAATTTGACTTTTTTCAAAAACTCGGATTCTCACATTTTTTAAAAAATTCAAAATTTTTTGATTTTTTCAGAAAACATCAAATTTTCACAACAAGGAGAAATTGAATTTTCGACCATTTTTAAAAACTTGACAATTTTCAAAATCATCATGAACCTCTAAAGTACATTTTTTGGAAAACCCAAAATTTTGATTTCCAGAAAACACAAAATTCGCAAATCTGTTATAGAACTACAAATTTTTGAATTTCCGAAAAACTTGAAATTTTTTCATTAAAAAAAAATCAAAATTCACGAATGTTTCTGAAATCTAAAATTTCCCAAATTTTCGAAAAAACTCGAACATTTTTAATTTTTCGGAGCACCCGATATTTTTAAATTCCGAAAAAAAGTTGAATATTTCAAAAATTTCTTAGAAACTCAGAATTAAAAAATTTTCAGAACTTAACTGTTGTAAATTTTGCAAAAAATGATGAAAAATACAATTATCAAAGATTTAATACAAGCATATTAAGATTTTACTGAATGCAAATTCAAATAATTTTGGTCGAAAAAGGCTCTGAAATTGATTTCTTAATGGTTTCACATAGTGTCTAAAACGTCGCTTAAACATCGCTTTTTGGAGACGTTTCGGCGTCAAAATTTCGTCGCTCCCAGCTGGCTAGGGTGTAACTACAGTTGCTGCAATTCAAGGGCGAATACAGGTTTTCATTGGGAGGGGGCGGTCGAAAATTGTTTATCAACAACGATAATAATTTAAGATATTTTTTGAATATTCTAAAATTTCAAAAAATTGATCATTATTTACAAAAATTTTGAAAATTTCAAAAATTACAAAATTTTCATAAAATTATGGATAATTATTATAATTTGAAGTATAGTCGCAATTTTTTCGATATTCAGAATTTTTAAACGTAAATAGTTTTAAAAATTTTGGAAGTTTTTCATATTTTCAATATTTTCAAATTCGAAAAACTGTAAGAATTCTATGAAAATTCTAAAACATTTTAAAATTTCAAAATTTTTGTAGAATTCTTAGTATTCTGCAAAACAAAATAAAATTTTTTAATTTCCAGAATTACAAAAATTGTAAATTTTAAGAATGTTAAAATATTTGATAATTTCGAGAATTCTGCTACTTCTCAAATTTTTTGTTGATTTCGAAAGAAATTCCAAAAATTCCGCTAATTTTCAGAATTTTTGTTAATTTCGAAAGTTTCAAAAATTTCATAAATTTGATTAATTTTATAAATTTTTTTATAATTTCAAACAAATTGCATTTTATCACAAATTTTTCGCTCATTAATAATTTTTCAATTTGTTTCCGTATATTAATACTTAATATGATCTTGAAAAAAAGGGTAAAACGATAATTGTAAATATCATTATGGTAATAATATTAATTATGATCATAA
>JAPYZK010000160.1:29667-65307 GCA_030522785.1 Platygaster equestris
GGGGGGGGAGATCGCCCCTTCGCCCCCCTCCCCTTGTATCCGCCACTGGCTGCAATTATAGTTTTCGTACGTATGGCTGCATATATAGTGACTTCAATTATCCAGTTAGTCGTATTTATGGCAGTCAACAGTTGCAATAGTTTAATATCGGCAATTTCTTCAAAATTTACCTCCGGAACAGGAAGAGGAGCGATACTGGTAATACTGTGCTTGGCACGTACGCTTCTTGTGCGTTGAGCGTCAGGGCGCCTGCATTTGCATGTGCAACAATTGCATTTTGCGAACAGTCTTCGACACAAAGCACCAAATCTTCGTTCCGGGGGACAACAAGGGGTGCTTTCGGCTGGCGCAACTCTTGCCCTTCTCTTGAACATTTTCATTTCCCGTAACCGAGAACATCTGTCGAGTCAACATATTTCGCGTTGAAATTTTCAGTTCGTTTTTCAATTTTTAAAATCTACATGGAGAAATACTAGGAGATTCTGTAAAATTGACGATCTTCAAATTTTCAACGATCCTTTAAAGCGCTTGGACATAATTAAAGGAGAAACTTTCATAACTACAAAATCGACAAAAAATATGGAAACTCGTTATATTTTTTTCTAGGCGCGGTCTAATTTTTTTTAGTAGCCATAAATGGGAGAAAATAAGTTGAAGTTCAAAATTTTGTGTAACCTGCATGCGTTTTTGAGCCGGGACCAGCGTCCCGGCAGTTTCCCTGGGTTTCCGGAATTTTGCATTTCCGGAACCGCCGGTTCGAATTGCCGAGCTTTGTTCTTGGGCCACAAAAAGCCTTTCGGGTCCATGCGGCAAGCCAAGCACCTCATGTTTTCGGAGCAACACTTGCGGCAATTGCCGAGCGAATTTCTCAGACGACCCAGTAATTTCTCTCTCCTGCTTTGCTTCTCAGCTTCAGTGGCAGTTGGCACGCTAAAATGCAAGGTCGATTCGCGCTATTAGCATTATTAAAACGAGCCCCGCAAAATCGATATCCATCGACCCCTTCGCGAGGGCCTTTAATCAACACGAAACATTTTGCGCGTTTTTTACTTTTCATTTTCATATTTTACATAGGCGCCGACTTCGGTACATTTTTTTGGTAGGGGCGGGGGGTGCGAAGTATGAATTTTGGAAATGTTACACTTGAATTTCTAAATTGTTGAATGTTTACACTTAAATTCGAATGTCAAGGAATTTTTCTTATTTCGTGAATTGCTGAACTTTCAGGTGTGAAAATTGTATTTCAATTTAAAAATTTAAATTTCGCCATTTTGATGTCGTGGAGTTTTAGAAAAGTTTTAGAAACTGCATTCGTATTACTTTTGAACTCAAACATCACTTTTGTAATTTTTTGAATTTGTTAACTTCAATTGTTTATAGTTTGAAAAAATTTCGAATTTCGAAATTCTGATATCTATGTAACATTTCGAGACTTAATTTGTTTTTTGAAACGAAATTCATCAACTTTCTGAACAAATTCGAGTATTTTAAAAATTAGGAACACAAAATGTGTCGAATAGAAAATTTGGAGAGTTCAAATTCAGGAAAGTTAAGTCTCGAATTGGAGAAATCAGACGCAAAAATGATAAAAATCAACACTTGAAAGATAAAAATATGAAAATTCACAAATTGATATTGAATAAAGTAATAACTCATCAACAATGGAATTCCAAAAAAGATGCAAAATTAGACTCACAAATTTCTCGAGATTTCAAAATATCAGAATTCCTAACTCAAGCAGTCGGAAACTTGAATTAAAGAATTTGAATGTCAATAAAAACATGCTAATTCTCATTTTCAAAGGTTGATAAAATCGACGAATCAAAAATAAAACAAAATTCAAAGATTTTAATGTACAAATTTGGCTTTAAAACCGTAGAACACCAAAAATCTGAACTCGACCAAATCCACGTCGAGAAATTTAAATATTTAGAATTATACAATTTTGAAACCAAAACCACACCTGCACTGTATAAACTATCTCAAGTTTGTATAAATTGTGAACTCCCAATGACTGCTCAAAAATTAAAATACACAGTGCAAACATTTTCATATCAAAAATACGTACCACTTTTCCACCGAGATTTCAGGGATTTCGGAAATCGCGAATTTCACTCCAAACTTTCGAAAACATTAATCGATTACTCGGGAAAATTCCGGAAAATTCTGTTTCGATTGGGGGAAAAGGCGAAGTGCCCTGTTGAAAATTCCGCGCGTTAATGATCGCATTGCCGGGATAGGGGTTGACCATCGTCGCGGTAGGACTTGGAATTGCAGGGCACCGCAGTCGTCGGTTGGTCAGTCTCGGGGGACGAGAAGGGGATCCGGAGGCCGGTCACGCGAAGATTTGCACGTAATAACTATACATGAAACTCGACCGAAATCGATATTTGGTCTTATTTGCCCTGAAAAAAGTCCTGCTCGATCCGTCATTTCCCGGTGAAAATTTCGCGACCGCTTTTACACGAGAGCGCTTTTCTTCAGTAGTAATAAGAAAATGTTCGATTAAAAGTAGGGTCGTAATAATTTCTGAAATAGATGTGTACGATTGTATTTCGATTGTCAATTTCAGTGTAATTACAAAAGTGTCATATTATTGTAGGAGCTGAAAAAATTGAAACAATCCGAAGTTGGAAATCCAAAATTTGACAATTACGATGTTTTTCAATTTCTGGAATTCAGAAGTTCAAACTCAAGCAAATTGAAACTCGAATTGTAAAATTAATGAATTTAACAATCCAAAAATTTAAGTACCGCTAAAATCAGAAATTTTACAATTAAAAATTGAAAATGGTAAGAAAATTTCGCGTTTTCATCGAAATTTCGTAATTATTAACGAGAATCAAAGCTAGAAATGGGGGAAAATAGGGTTAACGAGTGCGCTTCGACCTTGGCCGCACGCGAAAAGTCCCGGTCGGTTTGTCGATTTTCGGACACGGAATCTACGCCCCCTCGATCTGATATTATGTAGATGACCTGTTTCGAAACAATGAAGAAAAAATCCCACTCCAAACGTTTCACGATCCCGCGCTGCAAAGCAAACATGAATGGTTCCGCGATACAATTTATTGCCCGACCACGCCACGCTCGAACTACTGTCCGACTGTGCGCTGACTTTTACTACTTCGTCACCCTTCGCGTACTTTTATCGCTCGCGTTTCCAAGTGAAATTCGAGTGGATTTCTTTTCCAAGAGTTTCCTAATTATCTGCGAAAGCGTAACTTTCGATTATTAATAATTCTGGTTTTCATCTTAAATTATTATTTTTATAGTTACTACAATTTTTTGTAAATGCGATTGACCAAATTGTGAGATTTATGTTTATTGGATTGAGTATTGATTTTCGAAAATTTTCCGCTTTATACCAAATAGGAAAAGTTTTTGTGAAATATATTGAAGTGTCAATTTTTTTAAACAATAAAGTTGTATGATAAATTATGTAGACAATAATAGAAATTATAAAATCACGGAATTTTCGCATCACATAGAGATAATCTGACTGATTAATTTTAATAATTATTTTGAAATAATTTCTTCTTGGTTGTGGAAAATCGGATTTTCTTATATATTACAATTTTCTGTAAATGCGATTGACTAAGTTGTGAGATTTATGTTTATTGGACTGAGTATTGATTTTCGAAAATTTTCCGCTTCATACCAAATAGGAAAAGTTTCTGTGAACACTAGTGATTGTAGTTTTTACAAAAACAGGCAAAATATATATGAAATCAGTGAATTATTTATAAAAATTCGTTTTTTTATAAGGTCGATTTTATAAAAGTTTTATAAAATTTTCGATTATTATAAAGTCGTTTTATAAAAACTTTATAAAAAAAATTTTTCCATTAAATCTGTACATATTTTCATATAGTTTACCTGTTTTTCCATAAAAACAATTGAAAGCCTCCAAATTTTCTTATTAAACTTTTTTTGTTTATGAAAACTTCGCGATTTATATTTTCATGAAAAAAACTTTCCTGATATAAGAAATTTCTCTTATAGTAATATTTGATACGTTAAGAATAAAAATTCATGTTCGTAACGTTTTTTAGCATTTATAAAATGTAAAAACACACGATTTCGTAGGATTTGAGAATTCTTCAATTCAAATTAAAAATAAGCATCCAAACTTACTTTCCAAATTTAATTTCTGATGCAAAGGTCGCAAGTTCGACCCGCTGTCTCAAAAAAATGTTCAAATTTCTTTCGGAACGAAATTTGAGCTAGAGGCTCATAAACTGATGAAAAATGAGTTTATACATTAGCAAAATGATACAAAAAAAAGTTAGAAAAATTTTTGCATATTTTTAAAAATGTTGAAAAAAATTTTTTTTTATAAAACATGCAAATTTTATAAAACTTGTATGAAACCGACCTTATATAAATTTCTATAAAAATTTTTTATAAGGTTTTTATAAAAACTATAATATCTAGGGAAATATATTGAAGTGTTCATTTTTTATAAACAAGAAAGTTATATAATAAATTATGTAGACAGTAATCGATATTATAAAATCACGAAATCTTCGAATCAGAAGAGATAATTTGACTGATTGATCTTAATAATCATTTTGAAATAACTTCTTCCGGGTTGTGAAAAATCAGATGTTCTTATACATTACATTCGCGATGTCGCGAGAAATTTTCGTTTTCGGGAAATTGTCAAAGGGGTACGATATTAATTGCCGGGGATAGTGATGTACGACGATAGTCAAGGGGGAGAGGCCTCGCGTAATTTATGGAACCCTTTGGGGTGGCGTCGATGTAAATCTCCGCGGGATCGATAAGACCGGGGCGAAGGGGGGGGGGGGGGGTTATAACTGACCGAGGTTAAGGAACTCGGTGTATCTTACTGCACCACTTCTCGCCTTTTGTTTTGTTCACGAGATACGCCACGGAACTTTATCGGAATTCGGGTTTAGTTTGCGCGTCTTGTTTGTTTCTACAAATCATGTAATTCCCGAATTATTTATTGGTTTCCTCGTAGAAACGAAACAAATATTTTGTGAAATCGAATTTTCGAAGTGAAAATTTTGGAAATTGTGGAAATTTTCGAAGTATCGAAGTTTAGAAGTCTGGAAATATGGAACAATTTTTGGATTTTAAAGCTTTAGAAAATTTTTGAGTTTATAATGAACTGCAGTGATTAGAAAAATGAAATATCGTATTTCTTAAAGTGTAAAATTTTATAGTTTGATATCATTTATGTGTATTTATATTTCCTTATTTGGTTATTTTAATTTATGGATTCCAATTTCGTGATGTGTTAACTTATTGATTTTTTAATTTTTGTCAATTTATATTTTAAAAAAGGAAAAGTTTTGAAAATTACACATTCGAATTTTAGAATCTGTATTATTCGGAATCTCTGAAATTATAGGTTTTCAATTCAAGACTATTTTAATTTCTGAACTTCTTCAAATGCTTAAAAATTTCTAATCTAAAAAAAAAAAAAAAAGAAAAATAACTTACGCAGTTTCCCCGTTACTCTCCAGGTGCATCACGTTCCCACTAAGAGTTTCGATCTCGTCAGTCCTTTTCACCATGTGAGTCCCTAGTTTTTCCCGGGCTGAAGAAACTCCCCTCACAGTATTCACACTGACACCAGTATCCGTCGAGCGAATGCTCCCCAAAGAATTCGATGATTTTCCCACGGAAGACTTCAATGACAAATTACTACCAACTTCCTGAACCTTCTCCTCACTCCTACCACTCGACGAAGCTCTCGGAACTTCATTTTCAGTTATTTTACCAAGACTCTTATCATCCTCGGAAAATTCAACCATCTCTGACTTTTCCCCATTTTTCACCTCCCCTCCCATAATTGTATCCTCTTTTTCAACTTTTTTCTCTTCCACTTCAATCTTCTTAACTTGAGCAACAGTCTGCAAAGTATTATCAACTTTTGCCACCTCTCCTACCATAAAATTCTCGATTTTCGGCGTGGATGCTTTGTTTTCCACGATTTTCTCTAGTTTATCCGGCTCCTTCACCACTTTTTCCAAGGTTTTGACTGGCTCTGGTTTTTGGGTAGTTTCAAGGTCACTCGCTATCGTTGGTTCTTTTTCTTTTACAGAGCTCGACTTCTCCGTGTTTTTATTTTCTTCTGTCTTCTTTTCATTTTCCGGTTTTTCCTTTTTGATTTCCGGTTTTTCCTTTTTGATTTCCGGTTTTTCTTTTTTTATTTCTGGTTTTTCTTTTTTGATTTCCGTTTTTTCTTTTTTAATTTCCGGTTTTTCAGTCTTTTCCAATTTTGGCTCGATCCCAGGTTTTTTCTTCCCATTTTCTTTCAGCTTTTTCGAAACGAAAGGAACATTTTTGCTGGAAGACAATGATTTGTTGAACCCGGGTTTGTTCGATATCGAACCGCGTCGCGTAGGAATTCTCGAAGGCGAATTTTCACTTTGCGTTTTTCCATTTCCGGACTTTTGCGGAACACTTTTCGTGGTTTTCGGAGTTTTCGTAGGCTGGGTCGAGAAATTGACGCGGTTTGTTTTTTGGGGAGGGGCAGGCGGTTCGTCGATTTTTTCGTTTGTAGGGATTGTAGGGTTGATGGAGTTGCCGGGAGGTGGTTTTTTGAGGGTGGCTTTCGCGTTGCTCGCGTTGTTGCGGGGGGCGGCTCTTCGGCCGAATTTTGGGGAGGGCTTTTCTTTGCTGAGAGATATCGAGCGACTTCGGGTCACTGGCTGGGGTATCTGGGTGCGTTTGGGGCTGTTGTGTTGGGACACCGAGACTAGAAAAGGTGAAAAAGAGTATCATTCCAGGGTTTCTCTTGTTTAGAGAAAAATGGAAGTCAGGAAATCGTCAGAGAATTTTATCATCTCGTAGGGAGTAGAAAATTGAAAATGAGGCAAATAATGAAAAACGTACACGTTTGCATTTTTTTACGTTTTACTGTAAAACAGCGACGATTCCGCAATTTTAGCCCATGTACCAAGCACGTAGCCAGGGAGGAGGCTTGAAATTTGAAAAATTCGAAAAATCTAGCACATTGCAGAAAAGTATATTTTGAAAAAAATAGTAACGCAATGTTGATTTTCACACGTGTCAAAGTTTTCGAGAAACTTGATAAGTTTTAACTTTCTAACATTTCAAGATTTTGTAACAATTTTGGGAATTTCCAGAGTTTGGAGAATTTCGAGAATTTCAGAAGTTTTTAGAAGATTGCAAATTTCGAAATTTCAAAAATTTTGAAAATTTCGAAGTTGTAAAAAAGTTTCGAAAATTCTCAAAATTCACAATATTTTTATAATTTTTGAAATTACATGAATTTTACAAATTTCTAACATTCCGAGAAACTTATTAATTTGGAGTATTTTTAACATTTCAAGATTTTTAACAATTTTGAGAATTTTTAAAGTTTGAAGGATTTTGAGGATTTTGGAAGTTATTGGACTTTTGAAATTTTCAAGAATTTCAAAATTTTCGTGAATTTCAGAGGTTTGCAGGAGTTTCAAAATTTTTGAAACATCACAATACTTGAATAATTTTCGAAATTGCGAACATTTTACGAATTCTTCACATTTCTAAAAACTTGATAATTTGGAACATTTAAAGATGTTCAATAATTTAGAAAATTCAGAAAGTTTTCAGTATGTCGACAATTTTCAAAAGTTTAGAATTAAGACAGTTTTCATAATGATTAAAATTTTTAAAATTTTACGAATTTTTAAAATTTTGGGAAACTTTTGTTTATTTGGAACATTTTCAACATATTTCAAGATTTTCGACTATTTTGATGTATTTTCAATTTTAGAGGATTTTGAAAATTTCAAAACTTTTTGGAATTTTCGAATTTTTCTGAATTTCTCAAACTTTGGAAATTTCAAAGATTTGAAAAAGTTTTAAAAATTCCAAAAATTTACAATACCTCCATAATTATTGAAATTCCAACAATTTGACGTATTTCTGAAACTTTGAGAAACTTGATGATTTTGAACATTTCAAGATTTTTAACAATTTCGCGAATTTTCAAAGTTTGGAGTATTTTGAGAATTTCAAAAGTAGATTATTTTGATGATTTAAATAATCTCAAAAATTTTGGAAATTTCAGACATTCCAAAAAGTTTTGAAAATTCTGAGAATTTAGGAAATACTCATAATTCTCCAATAAAACTTCACTTTTCGAACTCACTGAATTAATTTCGAGTAAAAATCACCTTATCCCCTCTCGAACGAAACTTCTAAGTACGTCCTTGCTATGTACAAAAGTAATCCTCATAAAATTCGACACAACAAAGATTCACGCCACTTTTTCTTGAATACAATGATTTTCAAACTACGAGCGCCCTAATATAAGGTTAGTTTTTTTATTTTTCGCTAATTCAAACATATCAAAAACTACCCCTAAATTGAAACGCTTGTAATTTGAGAACGACTGTGTAACAGAAAAAGTGATAAGAACATTTTTTGTGCAGAATTTCATAAGGATCATTTTTATACAGAGGCTAAAATAACGAAATCATGATCGTTCTTCAGTAACATGAAAAAAAAATGACACGTTTCTTTAACTTCATTTTTCTTATTTTTGTCAATTTAAGTTCTGAAATACTAGGCACAAAATCTGAAACAAAAAACTGAAATCACCTCGTTTGTCGAATCGAGCTCTTTTGGTCCCCCTGGCGTTTTCCGGAGTTTGGGGTCGCGATTGTGCGTGGGGGAGCGGGCCCTTGAAGCCGCGGCCTCGGAAAGGCGACACTCTGCCCGTGGCCAAGGTGGGCGAGGAACTGCGGGAATTCGGGGTCGGGGGTCTGGCTTCCGCGAGGATGACGAAGCTGGACTTCCGGTGCGCGCGGCCGTAGCTCGTGGTGGCCGGGAGTATTTTGTACGAGTCCGGGACGCGGGTCGACGGCGGCGGTGATAATTGCGGCGGCGACGTCGGCGACAAGTAGGAGGCCGTCCCCGAGAGCACCCGGAACGGCGGCGGCTCCGTTCGCGTTTCATGCTGCTCCACTTCGTGACGTCTCATTTTCATGAAAGCTTCGGGAAAATGAATTCGGCATTCATTTTATTTTTATTAACGTGATTAGAAAATTGATATCACTGCCGATAATGACTGTACGCAATAGTACAGCCTTACGTACGAAAACTATAATGTAATAACTACAGTTTTATTGTCACGATTATGATTATAGCAAGTGTTGGGTAAATTTTTTAAGATTTCTGGAAAGTTTAACGGTTGTTCAGGATTTCGGGAACATTTACGGAAATTTGGACAATTTTCGGAGTATTTTGAAAAAAAATTGCTTACCGAAATTTCGGGAACATTTACGAAAATTTGGGAAATTTTCGGAGTATTTTGAAAAAAAATTGCTTACCGACCCAAGTCGAAATTTAGAACGTAAATTGATCGTTTCTTAACAGATAGAGCGATTTTGAACAGTGATAGTCGGCCAAGTCGAACTTAAAGCGGTTTGTAGTGAAAAGTAAAAAATTTTAACTAGGATTGAAACGTATTTCGCGGACGTAATTCCAACATCTCATTTTTAAGCGAAATTAAAACGGTTTTAAACGAACCCGGTTCAGAATCGCATTCCTAGTCAGATTTAGAATGTATTTCAACGTTTGTGAAACAATTAGTATCGATAACCAAAGCAACATCATGGATGGGTGACCGCTTCGTTACTCTCTATGTTGCCTTATAATTTTTTGAATTTTGGAAATTATGAAGATATTCCGGATTTTCGTAATTTCTAAATTCTGCCCGCAAGTCACAAAATGTTTGACAATTTTGTTAACTCAACAATATTTCAATATTTTCTGCATCATTCAACATTTCGAAAATAAAAAAATTCGCTGTATTCTGAAAATTTGAAGGTTACCAGAGTTTTTGGAATTTTTAAAATTTTCGAAACGTCTGCATTTCCAAATCTTTCAAATTTATCAACATATCCGCAAATTTGTCAGGATTTTTGTAGTTTTTTTAATGTTAAAAATTTTAGAATGCTCAAAATTTTTATCAACTCTCGAAATTGCCAAAATTCTGAGGATTTTCGGAATTTACATAGTAATCAAAATTTCTGGAATTCTTAGGTTCTCCAGAAATGAAAACTCTCAGAATTTACAAAATTTTCTAGAATTTGAGAATTTCTAGAATGTTCTAAATTTGATAAAAATTAAAAATTCCAAAGTTGCCAGAATTATCGAAATGTCTCGAATTTCCAAAACGTCTGCATCTCCAAATCTTTAAAATGCATTAACATACTTACTCATGTTTCTGGATCTTCTAATTTTTTTTAATATTTTAATAAGTTTTTCAATCATTTTTTAATAAGTCGACTTGTTTAGGAATTCACGAATGTTGAAGTATGAATAAAAAATTTCCAAAACTTTTCTTTTTGAATTTTCTGAAGTGCGATTTTCTTTATTATCAAATCTGAAATTTTCCAGATTCACGTTTTTTGAATTAAATTTTCTAAATTGTACTTACTGCCGTCGCAGCAGTCGAACTCTGCGATTATCCACCTCGTAGAAATAACGCATGTTATTCACGCTCTCATGAGCGAGAATCTGCGATTTACACTTTCCACGACTTTGTGAAATGGCTTCGAACTACATCATTTCCGGCCGAATTTCGAATTTTCATCGCGTCCTTGGAATGCACTGCTTCCCGATTTCTGCGACAACAAAAAACTATCTTTAATGAATGAATGCTTTTATAAATAACTAATTGAATCATCGGCGCTATAAAGGTTGAGGAAATAAATTGCGAACGTGAAAAATGCATTCTTGATGTTTTGGATAGCGCGGGGTGACTTAAGGAATGGGCTATAAAATGTCACATAAATTGCATTCTCGCGCAAGGGTGCCGTTCAGCAAGGTCAATGTAAAATAATTGCGAGGGTATGTGTCCTCGCTCGCAAGGAAATTGCGATACAATTGAAATTCGTGGGATTTATTTCGATGCTACTTTTTGTAAACCGAGTAATTGCAAGCAGACTAATCGAGGCAGACATAAATTTCAAGAATTAAGGGATTGAGCGTTGAAATAATTCGTCATCGTATAATTGCGTGTAGAAATTTTGTTCGTACAATTTTTATAACTTGGGAACTTTTACGTTCAAATGTGCATTGAATTTTGGACAATTCGATCGATTTCCAAATTTGAATGTTCAAGTTTTAATTTATAAACTGTTATATTTTTTTATTTCTACAAACTTTAGGGAATTTTGCATTTCAGAATTCCCGAATGTAAATTTTACAACATTTAAACTCCTTCAATTCTGCAAATTTTCTAGCATTTTTGTAATATCAAAGAAACTTAGCACACATCAGTTCAAATTACTGTTTTTCATAAATGTGCAGGCTTAAATTCAATTTAATTAACAAAAAATTAAGCACGTAGTCAGGGAGGGGGCTGAGGGGGCTGAAGCCCTCCCCGAAATTTTGGAAAATTTGAAAAATCTAGCACATTGCCGAAAAGTATATTTCGAAAAAAATAGTTACGAAATACTGATTTTCACAAGTGTCAAAGTTTTCGAGAAACTTGATAATTTTAAACATTTTCAGCATTTCAAGATTTTCAACAATTTTGAGAATTTTGAGAGTTTGGAGGATTTCGAGAATTTTACATGTTTTAAGAAGTTTGAAAATTTCAAAAACTTCGGAAATTTCGAAGTTGTAAGAAAGTTTCGAAATTCTAAAACTGCATAATATTTTCATAATTCTTGAAATCACGCAAATTTTACGAATTCTCAGTAACTTATTAATTTGGGATATTTCTAACATTTCACGATTTTCAACAATTTTGAGAATTTTCAAAAATTGAAGTATTTTGAGATTTTAGGAAATTATTGAAATTCTGAAAATTTCAAGAACCTCAAAATTTTCGTAAATTTCAGAGATTTGTAAAAGTTACAAGAATTCTGGAAATTTACAATATTTTTATTATTTTTGAAATTACTAAAATTTTACGTATTCTTCACATTAATTTCGAGAAACTTGATTATTTGAAACATTTAAAGATTTTTGATAATTTAGACAATTTCGAAAGTTTTTCTTATTTTTTTTTACAATAGTTTCAACAATTTTAGAAATTACAGAGACTTGAAAAAGTTTCGAATATCTTAAGAATTAAGGCAGTTTCGATAATACTGAAATTTGGAAAATTTCACGAATTTCCAAAATTTCGAGGAACTTTTGTTAAGCTGGAAAATTTCCATTATATTTCAAGATTGTCGACTATTCTGATGAATTTTAAAGTTCAGAATATTTTCAAAATTTTTTAAACTTTTTGGAATTTTCAAAATTTTCAGAATTTCGACAATTTTGATAATTCCAGAGATTTGAAAAAGTTTTGAACATTCTGAAAATGTACAATACTTCGACAATGATTGAAATTCCGAAAATTTTACGAATTTTCTGGAATTTTGAGAATCTTGAATCATTCGGACATTTTGAACATTTCAAGATTTTCAACAATCTCGCGAATTTTCAAAGTTTGGAGTATTTCGAGAATTCTAAAAGTTTAGAGAATTCTGACAATGTAAAGAATTTCAAAAATTGTGGAAACTTCAGAGATTTTAAAGAGATCAGAAAGTTCTAAAAATTCTAAGAATTAATGAAATTTTCAGAATTCCCCAACAAAACTTTACTTTTCAAACTTGTTGAATGAATTTCCACTAAAAATCACCTCAGCCCCCTCCGAACCAAATTTCTGGTTACATCCTTGCAAATAATTAATAATAATGAAGAAACTCATATTGTAGAAACTCAATCATACATTGTATCGAACATAAATGACAGACATTGTAGTCACTCATAAAAATAACAACAACCCATATAAACCACGAAAAGAAACTAGCAGATCCGCGATAATGATGGATGTTGAAAGTTGATTTCGAAGAATTTCCGAGTTCATAAACTTTCTTCAATTAAGAAAGTCTCATATATCACGAGTCTTGATCAAGAACGGAGCATAAAAAGAGCACGAGGTAAAAGATGGCGGAGTAAATAAAAAAATAGAAAAATAATAGCGACGTTAGTAACGCGCGCACTAGATTTAGCTGCTGTGTCTCACGCGGATGCACATCGCAAACAGGTCGTTAGTCTCGCCCAGTAAGATCGCGAATCCATTTCGTATCTCGACATAAATGCATACTTTCCTGTTCTATTATTTCAACAAAATACATTAGTTTTTCGTAATTGCTTGTCACTTTTTCTTTCTCTTGTTTTTATAGACGAACGTTTTATAGCCTGGATCGAATAAATTGAAAACGTTTCGAAAGCGAAACGGATGTTATACAACAAATACAAGTGATTCTTTTACTTTGGAATTTATTTGTTCTGGTATGGAAGAAGAGAAATTCGATTGTTAGATAAAATTAGGTTTTTTAATTTAAGAATTGGATACACAACAATTAACGAAACTTTTATGAAATTTCTCGAATTTTTTAGAAGTTTTTGCAGTTCGCAAAAATGTTCATGAATTTCCAAAATTCAAGCACATCTGGTGGAGGTTTTTTTCTTCGAAAATTTAAAAAATCACAACTCATTTTCAAACACGAAACGTTTTTAAATTTTCGAACTAATCGTAAACTATCCTTTTATAACAAATACTTATTGTTTTTGGAATAATATTGTAATTTATCAATCGACGTCCAAAGAAATCATTTTCTTGTTTTTAAAGGTTGATGACTGACTATTATAGAAAAAAATTGCGTAGGAAAGCGTTGACTGTTGACAAAATGATACAGTGAAAATAGCTTCGTAAGTCATTTTTAGTTTGTCGTGGTTGTAATAGATGCAAATGTTTCGACTTGCTATTTGAATAGGGTCGATATGAGAGCGTTTTTCAGGGCCGAAAATGAAGGATTTGACTGGAAAATGCGAAAACAGATTCTCGGTTGTAATGCGTGATAGCGCTTATCGATCTACAACATTATTTTCGAGCATAATACAAATCTAGCGTTGAAAATTAATGGTGGCCGTGAAATATGACTACATTTCCTTGAATCGTTCATGTCTCGTCTTTGATGAAGTATGAAATCTGTCCTTATTCGATAAAAAAATTTATTGAAATGTGATGGTTCCGAAGGAAATAACTCACAGAAATTCCGGAATTTGAGAAAATAATCACCATAAATCAATTTATTAGGTACCAATATTTTCTACTATTTCGAAGAATTTCCAGCGAATTTTCCAAATTTATAAAAATTTCGCAATATTTTCTTAAGTATTATGGTTGAAGTCGAGCGCACTCAAGTAACAACTATTCTATAAAATTAGAGAGTACTTAAAAATTTTCCCAAAAATTTTCAAACCCTAACAATTTTTATTTTTATTATGAATTCACTAAATTTTTGAATTCCTCATGATTCATTTTCTTATCAATTTGACCTTATATAAATCTTATAAGGATCTTGAATCAAGATTTTTATAAAGTTGACCTTTCGAGAAAATGAAATCTTAAAAAAAAATTGGAAAATATAAGATTTTGAAAATTTCCGTAATAATCAATGTCACTGGGGAAATTACTATGACTTTCCAAGCCGGAACATTTTTCGAAGCTCTTTTATATTTTACAAATTTTTCACAAACTCCCTACAAATTTTTTCGATAAGTTTTACAAATTCGTTAGAACTCCGGTACACCTCTAAAAATGTTACGAATAAAGTAAGACGCTTACTCAACGCACTTAAGTACCATTTGTTATGGTTTATTTGTGTTTTGGGTCGTTCAACACGTAGCGCACACTGCAACACGCGGCCGTTTCATAACTCGCGTATTCGCCCACTTTTGCAATGAGAAACTTCGACGTAAACGTGCGAATGGAGCATCCTCAATAACTTTGATTCTTCTTAAAATTTCCAAAAGCTTACATTGAAAAAATTGCTTATGACAGAATTTGTTTCAATAAGCAAATTTTTTTCTTTTAAAGTTTTATAAGGCCAACCTTATAAGACTCGTAAATCTTACAAGATAATAAAATCTTATGAGTAATTTCAAAGACTTGTAAGTTTTCGGAAATTCTGGTGATAATCAGAGTTACTAGGGATGGAAAAGCCGAGTGGTCAAGTCACCGCGTCTTGCTAACTCACGTTCGCGTGAGCGACTGGCCGCCTCGCGTACTTTTCGCCGCGAGAATGGTCATCGCGCAACGCAATATGTATCCAGACGCGAGTTCTTTTACCACCACATTTTGGACGATCCACGCTCCAGTTAATTCCGCAAATAATTGCATTTTCACCTGCCACTTATAATCGCAATTTAGATTCAAGGAAGATTGAAGATCGCGAATTTGCAAATTTTACAAATAACGCGTTCAGACATTTCCTCTTGTCATTCGTCACTTTTTGAAATATAACTTTCACGTTTGTAAAGTACATGAGTCAGGTTTTTCTTATTACCTGATCTTTTGATGTTTTTATGAGGTTTTAACGATTTTAGGGAGTTTTAAAATATATCGGTGAAACATTTATAAAAAGTGGAGGGTATTGTAATGATTTTTAGAAAATTCGACAAATTTATTCCCGTTTTTTGAAAATTTTTTGAAAATTTCAATAATTTAGGCTTCATTACACTTTTTTGGGAACGTTTCGATTTTTTGAAATTTCTGCAATTTTTATGGTTTTTTCCGAAAATTATAGAAATTGTGCACGATTTTTGATGGATTTTCCAAATTTGCCAGAATTTTGAGAATTGGTATAGATTTTTTGATATCTTTTGAAATATTTTGCGTTTTCAAAGAACTTGCAGGAAATTGTCCAATATCTTCAAGAGTGTTCGAGAATATGGATAAATCTTAACATTCTCGCAAATATTTTTTATAATTTTGAATCAATTAATTCGAATCACGATAGAAATTAAAAAATTATCATACTATTCAATTAGCATAAAAATTCAATAATTTAGGCTAAATCACACCTTTTTTGGGAACGTTTCGATTTTTGGAAATTTCTGCAATTTTTATGGTTTTTTCCGAAAATTAAAGAAATTTTACACGATTTTTGACGGATTTTCCAAATTTGCCAGAATTTTGAGAATTGTTATGGATTTTTTTATATCATTTTAAATATCCTGCATTTTCAAAGAACTTGCAGGAAATTGTCCAATATCTTCAAGAATGTTCGAGAATTTTAATAAATCTTAACACTCTCACAAATATTTTTTATATTTTCAATCAATTTATTCGAATCACGATAGAAATGAAAAAATCCATCTGGACCCATCAGAAAGGTTCAGGAATGCTTCAAGTTTGAAAATTTTTTCAGATTTGAAGAAAATCTTCGATGCTTTGACAAAATTCCGAACAATTTTTATGATTTGTAAAAAAACTGACGAATCTCTGTAAGTTAGAAGCAAAACTTAGATTATTTCTAAAATATAATGTGTAGCAATACGCGAAAGATTTCCCAGGCGATGAAAGTACGCGATAAGTTTTGGAGAATTCTTAATTTAGGGCTTTGCCGGGATATTTATACTCATAAAGATCGCCTCGAGCAGTCGTAACCCTTGCAAGGCCTCGAAATTGGATGTAGGTCGTGAAAACATATTGTGCACGTGCGTATCGTAGACCCACATCGCGACTTACCTAGAACCCGCGAGACCCACATAATTTATTTGCAAATTTTTTCCTGATCCATGAGCTTTCACGAAAAAAAGGGATCGATCGCGATTCTGTTTTTGTGTAGATCTCGAACATCGTGGGTCGAATCATGAATTATTTAGGTTTATTCTTTATACAAAATCTCCTGCCCTAGCAAACTAGGAGCGACGAGATTTCGACGCCAAAACGTCTCCAAAAGGCGATGTTTAGGCGACGTTTGAGTCAGTAAAATCATTAAAAAATTAATTTCAGAACGTTTTTCAAACAAAATTAATTGAATTTGCATTGAGAAATAACTTGATATGTTTAAAAAATTTTTAATAATTTTATTTTTAATCGTTTTTTACAGAATTTGAAAAATTTGTGTTCTAAGAATTTGAAAATCCTGAGTTTTTCAGAAATTTTTGAAATTTAAAGTTTTTTCGGAATTTGAAAATATCAGGTTTCTGAGTAATTTGAAATGTTGGAGTTTTTTCAAAAATATTGAAAACTATTAAATTTTAGAAACAATCGTGAATTTTAAGTTGTTTTTGGTGAAAAAATTCCGAGTTTTCCGGAAATTCGAAATTTTGTATTTCTACACCAGATTCGCGAATTTTGAGGTTTTTCTGAAAACTATAATATTTTAGGTTTTTCGAATAATTTGAGATTCAGAGTTTTATGCAAATTTCGAAAGTTATTAGTTTTTGGAAACAATTGAAAATTTAAATTTCTTCTTATTGTAAAAATGTAATGTTTTCCTCAAAAATCGAAAAATGTTGACTTTTTAAAAAAATTTAAGAATTCGAGTTTCTTAAAAAATTCAAGTTTTTTGAAAAGTTTGAAAATCTTTAACTTTTTGGAAAATTCCGAAACATTCCGAAAAATTTGGTTTCTGTTTAAAAATATGAAAATCCTAAGTTTTTCGAAAGATTTTGAAATTGTATGTTTTTATTTTTATTTCAAAATTTTAATTTTTTTTAAACATTCGAAAATTTTGAATTCTTTGAAAACTACATGAATTATAAATTTTCTTTGAATTTATTGAGTCCGAAATTTTTCGGGAATTCCGAAAATTTTGAATTTTCAGGAAATAACATGAATTCTAAACTTTTTTGGAATTTATTGAGTTCGAAATTGTTCGAAAAAAGCGAATACTTTGAGTTCCTCGAAAAATTCAAAAAATTCTAGTTTTTCAAAAGATTTGGAAAGTTTAAAAATTTTTCGAAAACTTCAAAATTTGGATTTGTTTGAGAAATTTTTCGTTGCCCCTAAAAGAGCGACGAGAAAACGTCGCCAAAACGTCGCCCTCCACTGGCTAGGGTGCAAAGCAGACAATGAAGAATTTTGTTTCTTTCGTATTCTCTGTTTATAAAATGTAATTTGCGGCTTAAAAAATTTTAAAAATTGTGTATTCTTCTATGGATTCACATGAATCGTCATAATTTTCGAATAATTAATCTGTAAGTCCTTTTTTTATCAAGTCATCCAAATTAATGAAAAATATGATTTTGAAAAAGAGACGATACGAAGTAAAAAATAAATAGCTCATCAATCCGAATTTTCAAATTTATGGAATCGAGAAAATTGCACGCTGCAAGTTTGAGTTTATGAACCATATTTTTTCATAAATCCAAGAAGAAGCAACAATAATTATAAATAATGGTATATCGTGGTTCGGGAAATTTGAAAATCAAGTTCCCGATTGCCACAAATACCGAGGCATTGAAGGCGAGGCATCGGTTCATTCATTAAATGGTCGAAGGCTCTCGTTGGTACCAAATTATTATTGGAACATTAGCCTGATTGAACGGAACTGGGTTTGGCTCGAACCACGAGATATCAACACAATGCAAATTTGCATCACCTGAAAAATTTTCTGCATTGTATGAAAATGTGAAATTTTGATTCAACCATCAATTCAAACAATGTAGATATCGTAAAAATTTTTAAGTTAGATTCATTGGGTTTTCCTTTAAGAAAAGTCTCAAAAAATTCGAAATTTTCGTACCATATTTTGAATATTGAAAATTGAATGATATCCTAGAAATCGTAAATTTCCGAGAATGTCATTTTTCGATGTACGATTAATTTTTAAATTACACATTTCATAATCCGCGATCCTCGCGATAATCTAAAAATTTTCTATAGTAACTTATTTTGGAATATTTGATATATTGAATAAAAATCTCGTTAATTTTCATAGTTATTATCAATCTAAAATTTATTCAAATCAAACTCAGACGCAACCTTGACTCGAATTCAATTAAATTCGACTCGATTTCAATTTTGATTCAACCCATCAATTCAAAAATTTGGACATTGTAACAATTTTTGAGTTAGATCAATTTGGTTTTCATTCAAGGAAAGTCTCAAAAATTTCGGAATTTTCGTACTATCTTTTGGATATTGAAAATTGAATGATATCCTAGAAATCGTAAATTTCCGAGAATGTCGTTTTTCGATTTACGATTAATTTTAAAATTACACGTTTCATAATCCACGATTCTCGCGATATTCTAAAAATAGTTTCCGTACTAATTAATTTGGAATATTTAATATATTCAATAAAATTCTCATTAATTTCCATTTTTATCATCAATCTAAAATTTATTCAGATCAAACTCGGACGCAATCTTGACTCGAATTCAACCAAATTCAAGCTGAGTTTCCTCCCAAATTCGACTCGATTCCAAGTTTTTCCATCGCCCATTAAAAAAAAAATTAAATAAGAAAAAAAATTGATAATTGATCCATTCAGCAATAAATCCACCGAAATATCCTCGTTTCAAGAGATTTATTATTCAACTATTGCATACAATTGCAGGAACTTGCGCGAATGCAATGAGTCCGCAGAATACAGTTCGAATACATATCACCGTTTTTCTTTATCAAATAAGGAGTCGAAGTGAGAAGCTTTTTGGCATAAAATAGAGCAGCCGTTCGCGAGATGCCGAGGCCTTTGGTTAATCTGAACCCTTCGAGTCACAACATTTAGCGTTAGACACTAAACCTGAGTTTGAAACAGTCGCTAAATATCAAACCGTACGTTCGTACAAAAAACCGTCGCGTTGGTTAAAACCGAAAAAGATTTTTCCGTTCAACAGAATAAAAATTACGCTAGTGATATCATCGGTTCTAGTGATTCATTTGTAAATGCACCCTCCACTTAACGTTTACGGGAAGAACTGCGTTTCGCATTTTCAACGATTTTCAAGTCGTTACGAAATAATTGTTTTTTAAAATATTGTCGAGTGTCGAGAGACAACAAATACCTGGAAAAAGACAACAGTTTTCTCTTGGATGTAGTTTTTCTGGGTCGGCATTTTTCGAGGTTATTTTTATCAAAACCTTTTTTTGCTTCAACTTATTCTAAGCAACGTAAAAATGGTCAAAATGAGGAAAAAGTCCACGAACTATTTTCTAGCAAATTATTTCGAAGTAAAAAATTAGTTAGCAGCTCGAAAAATTCGACCCTTACCCTAATTCAGGTGTTTGAAAAATATCTAGATACAGTGGCTAGATACAAAAATATACGACGTTGACTTCGATACCTTCTACCGATTTTTCACTACACTTCGGGCTCAACTTCTTCACATATACACACACATATACATATAATATATATTTTTCTTCTTTTTCTAATTAAAGAACGCTATTTTCAAATGTATCTAAGAATCTGTATCTAAATACGCTCGATATATATCAGCCACTTTTCTCATGAGCACGTTTTTTTTCTAGCGGCCTGAATCAAGTAGAAGCATTTCAAACAGCAAATAAATACTCGCAACGCCTTAAACAATAATTTGTACATCGTAAACAGGTAATCGCTAGCGACCGATGACTCGATAAATATTGCCTTAGAAAGTAGGTGGAAACCATTAGAACCCAGGGGTGCAGGCAAAGGGGATTTTCAGGGGTTAAAAATGTGAGGGAAATGTTCGATAGAAGAAACAGAATGATATTGAATTATTGGGGAAATCGGGAAAAGATTTGTAATTTGGTCAAGTTTTGGGCTGGAAGAGGTCGCAAGAGTTTTCGGAAATTAAAAAAATTTTTAATTAAGCGATTTTGGATAAATTATCGAAATATTGTTTTTTGTCAAGAAATACAAAAACGAAACATTTTGCGTAACAGAGAAAATTTTGAGATTGTACAAAACTTTTCCAAAATTGTCGAAGTCATACATACGTGAAAATTCAGAAATTCATTTTTGAAGTACATAGAATTTTCGTAAAACTGTCTTTCTTCGGTATTTCGAGATTCCAGAAAAAGTTTTAAAAATTATTAGATTATAATATATCTCGTACTTCTGAATAGTTGATGACCCACAGGAAATTTTTCACCTGCCTACGCCCTTGTGAAAACCCGATGCAATTTATTTTTTCAAAAGTCGAGAAGTTTGAATAGTAGCCAGTTCCGTAATTACGTATTTTTCTTCCTGCGTTACTTATACAACAACAGCCAGTATTTTACACTCGAGGAACTCCGTAATTTGCAAGATATTACAATTACGCTAACAGCGGAAATCGGTGCGAGACGACAGAGAAAAATGCAAAAAAAATTAAATGAAATAATCTCGAGCAAAATGGAATCAATAATACTTTACACTCTGAATATTTTTTCGAAAGTCCAAGAAAGTCGTCTCATTATTTGTAGTGATTTAACGAGATTTTCTGAAAATATCGGGTGATTAGAAAAGCATCGTCCGGGAAATGATCAACATTCAAGTGCCGATTTTTGTTACTTCATATTTGCATCAAGTTCGATCAAAATTTTACTGTAAATATCAATTATGACACGTACTCGGGTTTTCTGAAATAAAACTTCCTTTTATTTTCACTCACTTAATTTATCAATTCTATCGCATCATTCTTTGTATTGCAATTTAAATCGAAATTTTAAGAATCACAATTTTGAATTTCCCTGACGATTTTCTGATTGGGCTCAAATTTGAGAAATTTCCTGATTTTTCCGGAATTGGAAAAGTTCGCAAATTTTTTGATTTCTATTTTCCCCTGATTCCTAGATACCTTGTTTTAGAATTAAATACTCAACTCGATTGAATCCAAATACTCAAAAAATGTTCTGTATGAAGTACTAAAATTTAAAAAATTCAGTATAACTCAAAATCCACACAAATCCTAAAAAACCATCAAATATTCACCGTCCGAAAATAACCGAATCCCCTAAATCGATAAAAAACTAACTAGATCAGCAAATACATTTTTTATCCTGCATTCATCTTCATACACTCATCCCCACTTTAAAAACCCACCTAAACCAAAAACTCCAGCCTCGTACCCAATTTTCCCCCATCGCCAAGAATTCTTCAAAGTGGTACTAAAGGTAAAAAAATATCTCCATAATTCATACAAGCACAATCCAAAAATACAAAACAAATACCTAATTCCAACAAATTAATTAAAAAAACGCCCCCCTCGACATCTATTTCCGTATTCAAATAAATAATGAAAATTTCCCATGACAGTCAGAAAAAAATTTCCCTTGAAAAAAACCCCGCGACTCGCACAGCACTACCCAGAATCCGATTTCGACTTTTTCTTGCTGTCCTTCCTGTACTTTTCAATGGTCAAATCCGGCCCAGTGGAACTCGCGATATTCAAAGCGACAGGGTCCAAACTCGCAGCGAGCTTCAAATAATTTTCCTCCATTTCCCTGGTAATTTTCACCTCGTACCTCGAGCCCCCCGTTTTCCCGCAAACGCTCTTATCCTCGTCGCTCGAAGTTTCGAAAGTTATCAAATCCTTGTCCAACTTTTCCGAAATCCTACCAAAATTTTTCTTCAGAGGCGAAACTTCGTTCTCGAACTTCAGCTCGACCGAGGATTCGACCCATTCCGCGACCCTCTGAAGTTGGCTGTTGTCTTCGCATTTTTTCGAGTGCACCAAAACTGGATTCGGACCGCTTCCGCTCGTGTACAAAACGGTTTGGAAGCTCCCGGCGTTGTCCAGGAGAATGTTCTTCGACCCTGGTTTCACTCGCACCAGACAGTTCCTGGGGCCCGATTTCCTTTCGTTTTTCGAGGAAGTCGAGTCTTGGTCCCTGTTGTTTGCTTTGCAAACATCGCTGTTCGGGTTGTGGGTTTCGCTACTCAGCTTGCGAATCTCGCCACTTGCGTTGTACATTTCGTTATTTTGTTTGCAAACATCGCTGTTTGGTTTGCAGACGTCACTGGAGAGGCTGGAGGGATCGGAGGTGGAAATAACGACGCTGTCGCTGCTGAAGCTGGAGCTGACGGTGGCGTCGTTTTGTCTGTTGATGGGGCTCTGACTGGAGGAATCGTCGGGACTCTTCACCTCGATCAAGGTCAGTTGGGGTGGTTTGGGGTAGTCATCGTCGCGGACTCTGGAAAATGCGAGAAAACGAAAAATTTTAACGAATTCGTAAACAGAAATGAATTTCCGGGGGGGAGTTTGTATAGACAACAGTGCAACGGTAAAAAAATAATTCCGAAAAATTAGAGAAATAATTGAAATTTTTAATATTAATTGAAATTTTCAATTTAATTGAAATATTGTAATATAAAGTTTATTGTAAATTTGAAATAATGAAAATTTCAAATAAATAAATAAATAATAAATATATAATAAATAAATGAATAAATTCAAAATAATATGAATTTTAATTTTGTATAATATAAATTTTAATAATAATTGAAATTTTTAATAATAATTGACATTTTTAATTATAGGACAACATTTTTTTCTAAGCTTACCTATCCAAAATCTATCTAATTATCTAATCTTTCGAACACTGTGAACAACAAACACATTCAATACAACGATTTAACATGTAAAAATTAGAGATCGGGCAATTTTCTCATCCACGCTCAAAATCCGAACCCACCTATTATTTTTCCAGACCCTGTCATTTATCGCTTCGATCTTGTTCATCTCGCTAAAATTTTTGTCCGTCTCTTTTTTCTGATGTTTCTGAGACGCTGCCCACGTATTCTTCCATAATCTCTCGTTTATAATATCCTCTTTTTCTTTCCACGAAGACCTCGAACTCTCCAAATTCTTTAAATCCTTCGACGACTTGCCATCCAATTTGCACCATTTCTCAGCCTCTTTCTCTTCCTCAATTTCGTTATTCGAAAAAGAAGCATTTCCCGAACTAATTTTCAAAGCATCCACGTTTTTTCCGCTTCCTATGATTTGCGCCTTCGCTTTCGTCAAGTCCAATGACTTTTCATGATTATGGAATTTCGTTCGATGATTGTACTGACTGTTTTGTCGGTTATTTTTTTCACTCCCATTGGCGTAGTCGTAAACTTTGCTCGGTATTTCCGAACTTTGTACATCGTGGTCCTGAAAGTGGTCTTGGGTCTGAGTTTCCGAGTCGACCTTCAAAATGCTTTTGCTGCATGTGCAAGTTCCGTATTGGTTTTTCCAAATTCGTTCTTTTTCTCGTTCCTCAAGAACTTTTGCCATTATCGAGGCTGAAACGACGTCGACGGGGGGTTTCGTGTCGTCGTTGACGTCGTCATTTTTTTCGACGATCGTTTTTGTGACGTTGTATACCATGGCGGTTGGGGGGAAAGTTGAAATTGGCACGGTGATACTTTTGACTTCAGAGGTGGTCGATTCCTCATTGGGGGCGTTTTTTTGAGTTATGTAGGTTCGTACTTTGGCTTGGACTTCGGGGGTTAACTGTCGAAAAAAAAGAGATTAGATAAAACAATTAGAAGTTTAAAAAAAAGTAATATCTTATTTTTTTTTAAAGACAGAATTCAATTTCTGAATTTTATTCAAAAATCACGAAAATCACCTCACAAAAATGCTCTTTTACATGTTGTACTCCATTCAAAATCTTTTGTCAATAAATGAAAACAAAGCCTTAAATGGAGTTATAATACGATGAAAAATGATTAAGAACCATTTATTTTTACAACTGAAATAACGTATTCAAAAATTTGCAAGAAAACCCAACATTTGTTAAAACATCTTTGCGAAATGATATTAATTGATCAAAATCTTACCATTTCATACTTTTGGCCGATAAAATTAGAAGGTTTACACTGCAGTAACTGAATAGCTAAATTCACATCATGTCTATATTTCTCCTGCAACAAAAAGCAGAAAAAATCACAATGAGTATGCAGTTCACACCTGAACAAACAATTTACGTAAATTTGTGCATTAAGAAGATAAGCACTTTCCGGATCACGAGAGAATACATCAAACAAAATATCATATCTTACATTATCTTGGGTTAAACGATGTATCGTGTAGTTCGCGTCTGCTAATCTGTGAGATAATGTAGCTATATCCTTGGCAAAGGCACCTTTCTCAGTCTCGCATTTGTCTACGATCCTCAATAGTTTGTCCTCGAGGTTTTGATTCACCTTAAAAAATTTCACAAACTTACTAGAATTTTCGAATCGTCTGAAACTTTGCCAGACTTTCTGAAATGTCTCTCCTGTAATTACTGTCCTAGATATTTTTTTTTATTAGGTTTCAAACGATTTCTTATTTTTCTTGTGTTATTTTGGGAAATTCACCTTCTGTATTCTCTTATGAGCTTCATAAAGTCGAGCGTATTTATCCTGCCAAATAAGCACGTCTTCTTTTAACGAGGCCATTTCGCCGTTGGGGAACTTTTCGGCCTCCTCTAAAAAATGCGTCTCCATGGTTACAATGTGGCTGTCTCTTTCCAGCAAGCACTGTCGCAAATTCTCAATCTCCACATGCAAATGCACGTCACTCTGCTTCCTCATACATTGTATACACGAACATCCACATTCCTGCAACAAGTTTTTTTCACAAATCTTGGAATTCGTCTCGTGAAAAAATTGATTCACAATTGTTATTTTAGTTCTCGAAAATTGTTATCGAATTCTTCATGCACTGATAAGCTTCTGGCGAAA
Source organism: Platygaster equestris (assembly GCA_030522785.1). Classification (NCBI taxonomy): domain Eukaryota; kingdom Metazoa; phylum Arthropoda; class Insecta; order Hymenoptera; family Platygastridae; genus Platygaster; species Platygaster equestris. The sequence continues at coordinate 55,086 of JAPYZK010000160.1, forward strand.
CTTGAAAATCAATAAAGCTCAAAATCCTCAGATCTTTTGAAATTGCTTACATTTGAGATTTAAACAAATTAATGGAACAATGTGAAGGACTATCAGAATTGTGAAAAATTTTTACCTAAGTATGAAAAAATACAACATTATCTTGAAAACTCACATATTTAGAAATACTGCAATTTAATAAAATAACCATGATGTCAGAAAATTATTGTATTTCTTAAAAACTCTTAATTTTATAAGACAACTACAATTTTCTGGACTGGACTGGAACATTGATAAAATCACCAGAATGTGCTTTTTTTATATTTGTAACATTATTGCTAAAAGTTCCCGAATTTTAAATTCTCAAGTTCCCATAAAAATAAAAAACATATGTTTATATAATTAGTTTGTCAAAAAAACATGTCGCAGTTTTCGGAATTTCAGTACACTGAAAGTTTCGTCTTAAAATTTTTCAGCACAGATATTCCATACATTGACACCATCGACATACGACATGTGATTAACAAAAATTTCATACTTTCTAATCCATTTACCTACCCCAATCTTGCAACATAAGAATACATGCGCGTCTGAATACTTGCGAAATCAATCGTGTCGGGTCACTCAACCCGATAAACACACATTAAATAACAATCATTTTCGAAAACCATAAATATCGTATTATTTTTATCTCGTTTGACACTAGTGAACGTCAAAACTAATGAAATGTCATCCTTTAAACATATGACCAAAACAATGTCCCGAGACGAGATAAACAATGAAAGTTCCACAAAATTCACGTACCTTGCATTTATGAGCCATAATGAGCGACGGCCAAATCAAAAACAATTGCGAAATAATACGAGAAAAGCGAATACTCTTGACATCTGGAGTTCTTCATAACCTTCCCCGTTTTCTTTTATCAGTGTTTACAGGCCGTCATTCGCGGAAGCCCAATTATTTATGCAACAAAGGAGTGCGCGTTTACGTGTTTGACACACGTGTACTCACATTTATGCAATGCCAACTGAATAAAGCGATTGCAAAAAATTTTGGCGAATGTATTCACTACTCAATATGAATTTGTCAGATGATGATAATCATAATAATAATGGTTGTGGAAATGCAAACGTCAAATTTCGCATCCTCGCAATTTGATTGGTCGAGAGGGGACAGGGTTATAACCGTGAAGTGGAAAAAAGGGGAACGTATGTGAATTGTGAACACTGGACAATTTTTGTTGATTTCGAATTAAATGTTGAAATTGTCCGAAAACTGTAGAAGAACGGAAAATTTTTTGAGTTTTTGATGAAAATAAACAAAAAAAGCTTCAAAACGAATAAGATTCAATTCAAATATTTCTTAAATCAAATATCCCGCGCAATTAAGTGTGGTAATTGTGTGTGGTGTGATTGTGGAACCGGCAAATCTTTAGAATGTATTTGTCTTTGTCCAACTGATTAATTAGCACATCGTGACGAAAGAGATGGATGATTTTTCTGCATTTTCCGAACACATTGTCACTCCAAAAGTAAACAAATGCACAGTTTTTGTCAGTTTGATCCAGTTTGATCAGTTTTAATTGATTTTGATCGAAAGTCGTCTAAACAATTGAGCCTCCTAATAATTGAAAGAAAAGAAGAAGACAACAATGTCTGACGCCGATTTGGAAGCACTTAGAAAACAACGCTTAGCGCAATTGCAAACGCAATATAAGGTATGAAATAAAATTAATGTAGAATTTTGAATTATTGACTGCAGTAAAATTAACTCGTTAACATGACATTTTTCATCGCTGTTTATTCATTTTCCACGAATTTTAATTGAATTGAAAATAGGCTTAGAAGACCGAATTAAAGTTGTACCTTTTTTCACTTGAAATTTAGAAACTGTTCGTTATTTATTTAGAGGTTATGTTGCGATAATTTATAATAATAAAGTTGGATTTGAATTGAATTTTGAATTGCTTTCACCAGGGTAACGATGGCGCCAATCAACAAGCCGCTGAAGAAAAAAAACAGCAAATGGAAGAAATGCGACACTCAATTCTCGCACAGGCTTTGGACCAATCCGCAAGAGCAAGATGTAATTTATTTTATTTATGATTAATCACAATCAATTCGATTTTTATCAAAAACTGTTTTTTGTTTTTCGTATTTTGTGAAGTAGAATTTCCAAAGATTATTAAGAAATTTTTTCATTTGAAAGAATGTTTTAGAGACTTTTCTCAATTTATAGAAAATATAATTTTTTTAGAATTTCTTGAAGAAGTCTCATTAAAATAAATCTCATAAGATGAGCCTGTAAAAATTATTCTAACATTGAACTTAGAAAAAATTGATTAAATAATACTTGTAAAAACATTTCAAAATGCAGTAAACACATTGACGCTGGGGAAACCTGAGAAAGGAAAAATGGTGGAAGACATGATTTTGCGAATGGCACAAGTAGGACAATTGCCTGGAAGATTAGGCGAGCAGGAACTGATTCAACTTCTGGAGAGTGTTAATCAGCAAACCAAGAAAACGACGACTGTCAAGGTGAGATTTTTTTTCATAATTTTATACAATTCATGGCAGTGGCAGATTTAGCATTTGCATTAGAACCCCCTCCCATCCCTTCTCCTCCCGGCATATATTCTTAGATATGTGAATCTATAAAGTTAATTGAATAAAATGCAATGTTAATTTTTTATGAAGATGAGACTTTAAAATCTTACACCCCCTCCCCTCTCCATATTTTTCTCGCCTGTAGATCCGCCACTGAATGAAAGGCAGGAAAACCAAGGTCGTCGTAGTAATTGTATGAAAATAATTACAGTACGATAGGCGTAGAGCAGCTTTGGATTCCGACGAAGAAGATACATAGCACTCTGGATACTTATCTTTTGCTTTTTTTTACTGCAATGAGATATTGAGATTCTATTGAGATTTCATCACATATTTAACATTTTTGTTATACATTCACTTTGCTTGGTGATTGAAATATCAATATCAATAAAATTGAAGGTGGAAATGATTCATTTCAGTGAATAACAGACAATTTTGTTTATTTCGATAATTTATTACAATACAGCAAAAAATGCATAAACAACACGTAATCTTATTAATAATTTACAAAAATTGACGTCGACAAAACATAATCAACGACATCAAATATACGTACGTTATAATCCATACCAGAACGATTAAAAGTCGATTGAGCAACTTCGGACTGAAAAATGTTTAAAAATGTCATTAATTGTAGTATTTTGAAAGTTGACATTGTTTTACCGATGGAATAACGATTTTTTAGTATGAGGTTATAAAATTCACGTTTTTAAAAAAGTTGTTCTTACATGGAGTTACATGTCTTGTATAAAATTGTCATTTCTCAACTATTATTATTTTCACGTATGTACCATGTAATTTTTTTTATTTGTTAACTTTATTTGTTAATGTCGGGCCTGAATTGAAAAAAGCATATTTTCAAATTCGATTAAAATCTAGTTGAATTACGAGATGTTGATCTCAGAAATGCGTCATCATGAATAAAATGCTATTTACCTACTGATAAGTTGAACTCGGTATACCTGCGTTTTTGGCACTTGGACATTTTAAAACAATGAACGCAAGTTTTTGCCGAATGTCATTTAATGTGATGAAGGTCGAGTGACATTTGATCCACTTTTTAAAAAATTGCAGCCAAATATTACTCGAACCTTCATCGAATGCGAGACATTAAAATGAATCAGTCTTGAAACACCTAAAATAATTGTCGTTTAGTTCGACGAATAAAAATCGACGTAAAACAATAATTTATTTACATGACAGATGGTGTTGATTTTGTTTGCTGTTGTATCTTGACTCTTTAGTCGTTTTTTATGTGGCTGTTTTCTGCAAAAAAAAAAAACGAATTAAAGTGTTACGTGAACATGGTAGGGTGGCGCTTATTTTTGCAAAGTTCGAATTTTTTTCATTTCCGACCTAAAACCTAGTCAAGGTATATGGAAAAAAATCGGTAAATTTTCATTAGAAACAACTAACACAAGCTTATATAGCACATCAAATTTTAAATGGAAAATACATTAAATGAGTCATTCCATATCAGATTTGAAACTGAAATTTAAATATCCTTAAAAATTTTTTCTAGCATTCTTTAGAGCAAAATAATCGAAACGTATTTTTTTTTTTTTTGAAAATGATATTTTTTTTCGAGTTATTTTTTGAACGTTTGAATTTGAAAAAAACGGAAAATTTTCAATCATTGATTATTCAAAAAATAATGAAGGTAAAAAAATATTTCCTGATAATGAAAGTTTTCGAATCGTATGAACTTTCCGTAAAAATATGAATAAAAAATTGTGTCTATAATTTAACCTGCAAAATATTTAATTGTTATAAACAAATACGATTTTTTTTTAAGTTGGACCCTTTTTTTCTCGATTTTTTGGTCTCAATATATTTATTAATGTAAAAGGAAGGTTTTGTAACATTTTTGAAATTTTCAAAAAGAGCAAAAAAATACGTGCCGATTATTTCGCTCTGAAGAACGCTAGAAAAAATTTTCGAGGATATTAAAATTTCAATTTCAAATCTGATATGGAATGACCCAAATGTAATTTTTTTTTTGCATGTTTTACTTCAATTTTTCGAACTTTTTATTGTAATTGTAAATTATTATAATAATCAAAAATTTGTAAAAATTGGGAATCATGTACTAAAACTCTGCCAAGTTTCAGATATCTCCCTCTATTTTTATAAAAATTCGAAAATTCGAGTGAAACATGCAAAAAAATGTGATTTTCATTTTAAATTTTAAGTGCTTTTTGATGATTTCAATGCAATTTTACACAGATTTTTTTTCCATATCTTGGTTGCTTTTTTGGCAGGGGACGAACGAAATTCGGCCTTTTCAAAAATAAACGCCACCCTCTCAGTTGGTAAAAATCATAGTTGAAAAAGTAGAGAGTTGTGTTAACCTTCCTCCTCTTCTTCGTCGGCGTCCATAATATCAGGACAGCAGATGCCGTAGCAAATGAGGGACAAAAATCCAGTTGGCAAGCCAAATAAGACTAGGGTCAGAACGGGATTGCCACTCCACATCTGCCACAAGGTGTATCGCACTTCGAATATTATTCTTCCAATCGTGACGAACCATCCATTTCCTCCTAATTTCTGTGCGAATATTGACGTTTGCAATTTTACTTCTTTTTTTAATCGAATTAATTGTTAACATCTTTCAAAGTGAAACTCGAGGGTTTTCGAACGTTAGAAAGAATTTCCAGAAATTCGCGTCTTTTTTGAAAATTCGACAATTTTTGAAAGCTAGTACGATTTTTATTACGAACGGGGGCAGTTTCGTTGCGAACGGTTTCCAAAAATATCTCGATGACATGTGGAGTCAGCTTATCCAGCTCATCGTTCGGAAAATGATGATGAGTTGTCGATGTGTTGATGACCACGAGATTCGGCAGTGGAACGACCGACATTGCCATGCTGTTGATCAGCTCGGGGTGAGCTGTCCAGCCGAACTGAAAATGGCTATCATTACAAACATTAGTAGTGTTAGTATTTTCTTTGCGGTATTCAGGACAGGGTAAAAACGGGACAAACGACCCTGATGAAAAAAAGTGACGGTGCAGTTACGATGCAGCGACCGTATACAGTCGCCACACCGTCACTTCGGCGACTGTACAAGTGACCGTGGGTTTTTTGTTGTAATTACACGTTTTTCGCAAAAATCGGAAGTTCAAAATTTAAAGAATTGAAAAAATGTTGAGTATTTTGATGGGATGATATTTGTGGGTTTCTCCAAAAATTTCGAAAATTGAGTTTTTTGGAATAGTTTGAAAATTTTGAGTGTCTCGAATAATTTGAAAATTTCAAGGTGTTTTCAAAATTTTTAAAATGTGGTTTTGCTAAGAAATTCGAAATTTCGAAGTTTTTTGAAGTATTTGAAAATTGTGAGTTTTGGGAAACATTCAAATTATTTGAGTTTTTTGAAGAGTTTGAAAATTTAAAGCTTTTCGAGAAAATTACAGAATTTTGTGTTTTCCAAATGATTCAAAAATTCCAAGTTTTCTCGAAAATTTGAAAATCATGGGTTTTCTGAAAAATTCAAAATTTTGATGTTTTACAAAAGTTTCGACAATTGTTAGTTTTGGGTAACACTCGAAAAAATAAGTGTTTTGTAAAACGTAAAAATCTAAAATTGTGAGAATTTTACAGTTTGGGATTTTCAAAATTCTGGGGAATTAGAGTTTGTCGAAAAATTCGAAAATATTGGAGTTTTTCAGAAAATATTGAAATTTTGAGTTTTTCGAGAAATCTGAAAATTACAAGTTTTTCGAATGGTATCAAAATTGTAAGTTCTTTGGAAATTTTCGAAATTGTCAGTTTTTAAGAACATCTGAAAATGTTGAGTTCTCGGAAAATTTTTAGAATCCGAAGTTTTTTGAAATATTTTGTGATTTGAAATTAAAGAAATTTTGGAATCTGAAATGTTATAGGGGAGATTTAAAGGTTCCAAGTTTTTCGAAAAAAATGGAAAATTTGAGATTTTTAAAGGCTTTGAGTTTTTCGAAAAATTGGTAAATTCCGATTTTTCTGAAATTTTGGAAATATCGAGATTTTTTGAAAATTTTTAATATTTTGAGTCTTTTGGAAATTCTGAAACTATTGAGTTATTTGGAAATTTCAATGATTTATTACATTTTTTATAACAATTTTCAAACTTCGAGCTTCATGGACAGTTTAAAAATTCCGATATTTCAAAAAAATTTAACAACTTCGAGATTTTCGAGAAATCTGAAAATTAAACATTTTTCGAATAATATAAAAATTACAAGTTCTTTGGAAATTTCCAAAATTGTTAGTTTTTAGGAACATCCGAAAATTTTGAGTTCTCGGAAAATTTTCAGAATTCGTAGTTTCTCGAAATATTTTGGGATTATAATTTGAGAAATTTTGAAATCCGAAATTTTATGGGGGAGATTGAAAGGTTCAAACTGTTTCGAAAAAAATGGAAAATTTGCGATTTTTAATGATTTTGAGTTTTTCGAAAAACTGGGAAATTCCGATTTTTCTGGAATTTTGGAAATATCGAGTTTTTTAGGAATCCTGAAATTATCGAGTTACTCGGAAATTTTTATGACTTATTAAATTTTTTATAAAAATTTATAAACTTTGAGTTTCACGGACAGGTCACAAATTCCTATATTTCAAAAAAATTGAACAACTTCGAGATTTTCGAGAAATCAAAGAATTATTAATTTCTTGGAAAATCCGACAATTTCATCAGAACTTGTAAGAAGCATGATGAAAAATGTCCACAACTTCGCAGTGACCCTGGGGTGACTGTGTAGCAACCGTGAGAAGTCACCCTTTTTCCATTAGGGGAAGAGGAATTTACGATGTTTTTTATTTGTCCCGTTTCAGTTGCCCGCGTCTTGAATGGTGATCGATCCAACGAATGATTTTACTGACTCGTGATATTTGTGTCGCTTGGTTCTTATCACTGATTCCACCATGTCCCGAAATTCGAGCATGTGTGCTGGTACTTCCTCGAGCTGATTTTCCTCGACGACCGCCAATACCAAATTTTTGTTGGTCAAGTACAATTGGTGGATGTTCGCTCTCGTCACTTTGGGAAATGTTGGGAATCGCTCGGAATTGACCCAACGATTTAGATCGTTATCTAAATCTTCCGGGTCGCTCATGTCGTCCGCTAAAAAGCAAAAAATATTTCTCAAAAAAATTCCAGAATATGTTGATTGTCAGTAAAAAATCAAAGTCACGGAGATTTAATTTTTTTTTAACCACGGGGTCAAAATGGAAACTGGATACATTTCAGGGCATTTTTGATTCAATTAAATTTCAGTCAGTTGATGTGAATGATAAATAACAAGATGACAATTCTATTTAAAATTGATCAATTACTTTCGAAGTCGTAATGAGAGCTTTCCTTGTAAACAACCAAAAAAGGTGTTTTTTTCGTTGGAACGTGGTGCCTGACGACACTCGGGTGAGAGTGGTAGAAAAATGCGTGGGGTTGATAAGATTTTGCGGCTTTATTGTAAGCTTCCTGCAAAAGAAAGTTATTTTTTCGTAAGTGTCAACGGTTTAAGCAACTTTTGTTTGAATTTGGGCAATAAAAATGTATTGGAATAGACTTACCCACATCGGCCCAATTTTCTCCCCTACGTATAAAAAGTATAAATCGCGATCTTTTTTGAGGGTATCGAAGCTTTCGGTTTTTGTTATTTCCTGAACCGGAGGTCCGTTCATTCTCAAGGCGAATTTTACGATTTCGTTCCTTGATTTGTCGCCATTATATGACGTTCTCTCTTCACCTTTAACGCTATTTGAAAAATTGATTTAGTTGATTAATTTCTTATGAATAAGAAGGTGTCCTCAAATAATCAGGGAATTTCGAAATTTGAATAATTTCAAACTTAGCAACAATTTTAGGTAGCAAGTAGTAGAAAAAATGGCTACATTCAATGACTGTTGATGTCGTTGAATAAATTAATGCCATTTTTGAGAGTGTCCCTGATGGAATAAGATGACTTCGCACAGTCGCTACACAGTCGCCCCACGGTCTCTGCGAAGTTGTGAACATTTTTTATCATGTTTTTTATAAATTTTGATGAAATTGTCGAATTTTCCAAGGAACTAATAATACTTTAATTTCTAGAAAATCTCGGAGTTTTCACATTTTTGTAAAGTATCGAAATTTTTGAACTGTCCATGAAACTCAAAGGTAAAAAATTGTTTAAAAAATGTAAGTTATTCAATTTTTTAAATACTCAATAGTTTTTAAATTTTCAAAAAACTCAAAATGCTGAAATTTTTCAAAAAACTTGATATTTCCAAATTTTCAGAAAAATCGGAATTTACCAATTTTTCGAAAAACTCAAAATCTTTAAAAATCTCAAATTTTCCATTTGTTTTTGAAAAACTTGGAACCTTTCAATCTCCCCCAAACATTTCAGATTTCAAAATTTCTCAAATAAATTCAAATCACAAAATACTTCAAAAAACTTCGAATATTCTAAAAATTTCCGAGAACTCAAAATGTTCTGACGTTCCTAAAAACTAACAATTTCGAACATGTCCAAAGAACTTACAATTTTTATATCATTCGAAAAACTTGTAATTTTCAGATTTCTGGAAAAACTCAAAATTTCAATAGTTTCTGGAAAAATCCAATATTTTCCAAATTTTTCGAGAAACTCTAATTCCTCAAATTTTCAAAAAACCCAGACTGTTCAATTCTCCTGAAAATTTTTGGATTTTTACGTTTTACAAAAAACTTAATAATTTCGAGTGTTACCCAAAACTAACAATTTTCGAAACTTGTAAAAAACTTCAAAATTCTGAATTTTTCAGAAAACCCATTATTTTCGAATTTTCGATAAAACTTGGAATGTTTGAATAATTTGGAAAACACGAAATTCTGTAATTTTCTGGAAAAGCTTCAAATTTTCAAATTCTTCAAAAAACTCAAATAATTTGAATGTTTCCCAAAACTCACAGATTTTAAATTCTTCAACAAACTTTAAAATTTCGAATTTCTTAGAAAACCCACATTTTTTAAATTTTGAAAAAAAAAACATCTTGAAATTTTCAAATCATTCAAAACACTCAAAATTTTTAAACTTTCCAAAAAACTCAATTTTCGAAAATTTTGGAGAAACCAACAAATAATATTTCATCGAAATACTTAACATTTTAAAATTCTTTAAATTTTGAATTTCCGATTTTTGCAAAAAACGTTTAATTGCAACAAAAAAATCCACGGTCACTTGTACAGTCGCCGAAGTGACGGTATGGCGACTGTATACGGTCACTACATCGTAGCTGCACCGTCACTTTTTTCATCAGGGATGGCGGATTAGAAGTTGTATAAAATCATAATTTGTTGTTTATTACAATATAATGGTTGGATATCCCTTGACGTGAAAAGCATTGGCGACATTCATAAATCGAGTGCAGTCGATGCGTCCAACGCGAATATTGGTAGCATGCAAATGTTGCGCCACGTGGGCCCAAATTGGCTCCAGCCTTTTGCAATGGGCGCACCAAGGCGCGTACATCTACGAAAAATGTATTCAACATTTTTAATATTACAAATCAACCGAAAATACACACCTAGAAAATCTCGTAATCTACTAAGTCGAAAAAAAAAAAAAAAAAACTTATTAAAAAGAAAAGTTTTAGAGCCTGTAAATTTTAATTAAGTATAAAACGACATTTTGAAA